>RJWT010022664.1:0-17093 GCA_004365215.1 Cuniculus paca | reverse complement strand
GCCACCTCCAACCAGGCTCCACCTTGGGACATGAGGTTTTTGAGGGATGTTTTAGGGTTAGACCCTAATATCCTCTGAGTCCGCTCGAAGGTCAGGAAGGTGTGGAGGAGCCTGTTGAGGGGACCGGAAAGGACAGCCAGTGCCTGGCCAGGAGACCACACTGCTGTGTGTTTCCCAAAGCCATGTTTAAGGAAGGCGTGCCCAGTGCCAACGTGGTGGTGCACACCCATAATCCCAGCACTCTGGAGGCTGAGACAGGAGGATCTGGAGTCCTAGCTTCACCTGCGGCTGAGTTTGGGCCTGACATGAACTAAAGAACAAGTCCCTGTCTCAGGTTGGTCTGAGTGCAGTGGTGTTTACAAGTCTGTGTCTCAGTAAACCAAAAGAAGGAAAAGTTTGAAAAAAAAGATTTTTGTTAGGTTTGGGAATGTACACCTGTAGTCCCAGCTATTCAGGAAGCTGAGGCAGGAAGATCTTAAGTTCAAGGCCAGAAATGGCTACTTTTAAGGAGACTGTCTCAAATAAAATTCAAAAAACATCTTGGGGTATACCTCGGGGTAGAGTACTTGCTTAGCATGTGTGAGGCCCTGGGTTCAGTTTCTAGCAAAACACACACACACACACACACACACACACACACACACACACACACACACAGGTATTTCATGGAGAAGCTGTGTTCCAAAAAATTCCGCCAATACTGTGTCTGCTATATTGAGTACTCGACTGGAATTGGCAGTACCAGGGCTGCCGGAGAGCAGTTTCATGAGAAGCAGACAGAGTCAAATTGTGACCAAATCATGCTGTGAAAGGGCAGGAAGTGAGGGATTTTTTTGGAAGAGGGAACAGAGAGGCGGGGCAGCAACCAGAGGGAAAGAGGTAAATGGAGTTAAACTGACAGAAGCAAAGGCCTGCAGATGCACAAGCGTCATTGTGCAGGACAGACAGTTGCCATTAAAGTCTCCACTGGCAGGCACAGTGTCAGGATTGGCTTTGAGAGTGGCGGTTAGAGGTGGCACCTGCATAGGCCCAGGCCGCCACCCCAAAGTTCTGCATGGTGTCCATATCTTAAGCTACGTCTCAGTGCTGCAGAGTTGGGACAAGCATGTCCGTGTATCAGTGTCAGAGCCATCATCACTGGGGAGTGGTTGAATACATAAATTTAGTTAGGAATATTTTGCATTCATAAAAGTAATGTTAGAATTTAAACCAGTTGCCTTGCGACTTTTCTTTTTCTTTCTTTCCTTTTTTGCCTTTTAATTTTTTGGTGCTGAGGACCAAACCCCAGGCCTCCTGCTGCCTAGACAAAATGTTCTACCACCGAGCAAAATCCCCAGCCCCTTACCTTGTGTGTTAGTCACTTTTCCCATGGCTGGGAGAAGATACCTGGTGCTGCAGTGTAAAGGAAGAGAGGTTTATATTGACAGACAGTTTCGGTCCTTAGTCGCCTGGCCTCAAGGCAGAAATAGCAGGGCAGAGGGGCATTAGGAGGAAAAGGTGCTCTGCCAGTGGCGGCCAGGAAGTGAAGTGTGCGGAGGAGCCAAGGACAAGAGCACACCCTTCCTTCTAGACGCAGCCCTAGTGGCCCTCCTCTTGGGACCAGGCCCCAGCCCTCAGCAGCAGGTCAGCTACCAATTCAGTGACCCGATCCATCGGTGAGCATGGTACCCACGATGCACCCGTTCCAGACAAACTTAGCACCTGGGGAGTTCACCGCATTCTGAAGCACGAAAAGCAGACACATTCCTGGTGCGCTTTCTCAGAACAAAGCACGAACCTCCCTACGTGTGTGTGAGTGGTTTAGGAACATGGCGAAGGGAGACGGAGATCTACACCTGTTAGTTACTAATGGCCAAGGTGGCGGTCAGGTCCAGGTGCAGCAAAAAACAGAAAAAAGCACTATGTGTCACATGCCATGTACACACATAGGAACAGATGTGTGAAATCCGGGTCCCAAAGTGCTCACGGTGACTGCACAGGGTGGCCACTTCCAGATGATTTGTTTCATACTTTTGTATACTTGACCTTTCCATCAAAAACAAGTATTATTTGGATAAAAATCTAAGTAAAAAGATTTCCATCATGGAGGAAAAACAGAACTGCTAGTGTGCTGTCCTGAAAGGTGGCTCATTTCGCTCCTGAACTCAGAAGGTCTTCAGTGCATGGTGGTAATGGTGACCGTGACCTTGGTCCTGGGGATGCAGGGCTGGCATTTCCAGTGCAGGCTTACCCAGGAACTTCGGCAATGTTCAATCCCACAGATGCATATTGACTCGCATGAAGCCCTTGGAGTGCTCAACACTTTGTTTGAGATTCTGGCCCCTTCTTCCCTCCGCCCAGTGGACATGCTTTTGCGCAGTATGTTCGTCACTCCAAACACACTGGTAAGTCTCTCCCAATACCCCCAGCCACTTGAGGATCCCTGCAGACAGAGCTGCTGCGGAGGGCGTGTCAGAGGATTCACGTTTGACACCTCATCACAGGGCTGCATTGGGAGATGCGGTGGTGTCGGGATTTGTTGGTGGAATGGTGACTGTGGGACCGTTTTTCCTCTCTAAAATTGGCATTTGGGGAAAATTTAGTATTTTTTTCTTTCTGTAGCGATAACTTACTTACTTTGTCTCCTTTAGGCCTCTGTGAGCACTGTTCAGCTGTGGATATCTGGAATCCTAGCCATTCTGAGGGTTCTCATTTCCCAGTCAACTGAAGATATTGTTCTCTCTCGCATTCAGGAGCTCTCCTTCTCGCCATATTTAATCTCCTGTTCAGTAATTAACAGGTTGAGAGATGGGGACAGTAATTCAGCACCAGAAGAACACAGTGAAGGGAAACAAATGAAGAATTCACCAGAAGAAACATTCTCCAGGTATGTTCTGTATCTAAGCCTACAGCCAGTGTCTTGGGAAGTTGCGTGGTGTCTGGTGATCAGTCCGTCTGAAGTAGCTGCTAGTCTAGCCCCAGCTGTGTGGGTAAGGTGAAAAAATACGTGTTGCTGTGTTGTAGTGCAGTCATCTTATCTGGGCCCTTGCTCTGTGCCTGCCTTAAGGTTGTGTCACATTCCGTTTTGTCCTCATTAAAGACTTGACAGGGTGGCTCACCATGTGCTGGGCAGGGTGTGATCCGCTCTCTGTGCAGGCAGTGAGGCCGTGTGTTGCCTGTAGAGAAGTTCAAGCCCTGAGAAACCCCTAAAAGTCGGACTCGCGTTTATGCTCACCGTGTGCTGAAGGGCTGTGCGCCGTCAGTGACAAGAGCTTGCTCTGCCAGGGAGGATGGTGCCTGCTGCATACCCACAGTACCAGCCCTGTCTTCCTTCCTATACCCTGCAAGTTCCCCAGGGCTGTGAGCAGGATTCGGCTCTTGGAAATGCTGCTTCGTGGACAAATACCTGTCCCTCACCAGAGCTTCTCTTAAGTCGCTCCTTCGAGTTGCTCGCTCTGCCCCTATGCATTTGGTTGGCTGCCCCTGGTTGCCGTCAAGGGAGCCACCCAGGGTTGCTGGGAGAGAGGGATCTGGAGCCTGCTCAGCACCTGTGTGTGGCCTGTGGCCCTCTGTGCTTTAGCTGAAGCAAGTTGCTGAAGCTGGCGGTGCACTCAGTGCCTGCAGTGGCTAAGAGTCATTCAGTGTGCCTTGCCTGTGTCTGCTTTTCCTGACTTACTCTGTATGTCCCATGTGTGCTTGGCACACGTGCTCCGTAGTAGTCAGCTGACTCACTGTCGTCCCGCTTGTTTTCTCGGAAGGTTTCTGTTACAACTGGTTGGGATCCTTTTAGAGGACATCGTTACAAAGAAACTGAAGGTGGAAATGAGTGAACAGCAGCATACTTTCTACTGCCAAGAGCTCGGCACGCTGCTGATGTGCCTCATCCACATCTTCAAGTCGGGTAGGTGGATTGGCCACATCCGTGGTGTCCCTGTCCTGCACTGTATGCTTGGGGAGACACTTGCTCCATGTGCTTTGCTGTTGGATAGGGTCCTGTGGTAAGAAGAGTGAGCAGCCCAGCAGGTCACTCTCAGGCAGCTTCCTCAGCAGAGAGGCTGGGAGATGTTTGTGCTAGTGTTCATAGCAGCATCATTTTTCACAGTGGCCAAAGATGCGGAAGCAGCTCAGGTGTTCATGAGTGGACTAATGGATAAGCAAAACCTGGCATGTATGCAAGATGGAGTACTGGGTTTGCGAGCATATTGGTCCCAGAAACGTGCTTGTAATCCAAAGCACTTGTATATCAAAGCAAATTTCCCCATAAGAAATAATGGAGGCTCAGACGATTTGTTCCACAACCCAAAAATATTCATATAAAAGTGATTGCAATACTATAATACACAGAATAATAAAATACAAAATATAAAGCAGCTAAATTAATCTGCACTTAACCTTTGAAAACTTTCAAGGCTGGTGTGAGGGAGTTGAGAGGGGAGGGTTATTGTGAATGATGACTTTCACTATCACTAACAGAATCAATCACTGTTATCGATTGGCTTGATGGAATCCTTTTCGTGCAGCTTTGATAAGGAATCTATCCAGCGACACTTCCTTTTGTCTTCTTTTGAGGATTTCACTGAAATATGACATTTCATTATCATTAAACAGATTCAAAACACACTGCTCCTGGTACTTTTCTACAAAATTTTACACTGTAGTGAGGGACTCCACCTTTTTCTCCTCCTCTACAGACAGGATCTTCTCCATAATCTGCTTTTGGGAGGTGATCACCCACAATCCCACAGGGAGAGAGAGGTCCACTGGCTCAGTTGTGATAACATGATGTCTAGTGTCCCGTACTGCTTGTATTGCAGTACATCATTTGTTTATCAAGTTAAAATTTATTAGAAGTGTTTGCTCATATTGCAGAACACCTGAAAAACAAGTTACTTGCAATACAAGTTTTGCTATATTTTTCAGCCTGAAAAACAAAGATTTTAGCATAGGCTACAACATGGATGAGTCTTAAGAACTTATGATATAAGTAAAATAAGCTGAACGCAAAAGGACAAATACCATGTGACTCCACTTGCATGAAACAGAGTACTCAGAATCACCGTATGAGTCATTTTTGTATCCCTGGGACAAAATACCTGACATCTGCAATTTAGTGGAGGAGAGGCTTATGGTTTCAGAGAGTTCAGTTCATGGGCCCAACACAGAAATGGCATGGTGGAAGGACACAGAAGAGAAAACCCATGAAGCAGAGTGAGAAAGGAGGAGCTAGGGACAAGAATACCTCCTTCCAGGTTACACCCAGCAGCTACCTCCAACCAGGCCTTGTCTCACCTCCTGACAGCATGTGCTGTGAACTCATCTGTGGATGAGTCCACTGGTCAGTATGGCACCTGCATAATCCAGTCACCTTCCAAAAGCCCCACCTCGAGCCTAGGAGATTTGTGGGGGACATTTGAGATCTAACTGTGACAACCTGAGGTAGAAAGAGTGGTGGTCACCAGGGTCATGGAGAGCTACTGTTTAGTGGGTGCAGGGTTTCAGTTTTATAAGATGTGAAGAATGATGGCTGTGAGTGGTGGTGATGGTTGTACAATACTGTGAATGTATTTACTACCAGTACTATGTCCTTAAAAGTGATTAAGATGGGGGGCTGGGGATCTAGCTCAGTGGTCTAAGCGCCTGCCCGGCAAGCGCAAGGTCATGAGTTCAATCCCCGGTGCCGCAAAAAAAAAAAAAAAAAAAAAAAAGTGATTAAGATGATAAATTTTATGCTATGTGTATTTTACCACGGTTTTTAAAAATTGGGGAAAGGGCCGGGCGTGGTGGCTCACGCCTGTAATCCCAGCACTTGGGAGGCTGAAACAGGCGGGTTGTTGTGAGTTCGAGACCAGCCTGGGCTACAAAGTGAGCTCAAGGCCGGCCTGAACAGCATAGTGAGACCCTGTCTCAAAAACAGGGCTGGGGATCTAGCTCAGCGGTCTAAGCGCCTGCCTGGCAAGCACAAGGTCGTGAGTTCAATCCCTGGTGCCGCAAAAAAAAAAAAAAAAAAAAAAAATTGGGGAAAGGTTTCTTTCTGTTTTAAAGTTTTGAAGGGCTAGTATGTTTTTGTTACCTTTACAAATGATCATGAATTAAACGTGACAGTGAACCTACAGAGAAAGTTATACGGTGCTAGGCCATGCTATATATGAAATCAGAAGCCCTAAGATAGTTCCAGGCTTCAGAGACTCATCTCTAGAAATGATAAACAGCAGAAGTCTGACTAGGAAGCAGATCAGAATGTGACGTGCTTTGCCACTGGCCGTGTGATGAAAGACCAGGTAATAAAAGCACTCTCCTTTCGTTGGTCAAAGGTAGCCATCAAGGCCCAACCGAGAAACGCCAGGCTGCCTGGTTCTGTCAGGAATGTGGTCACACAGTCATTGTGTAAATGCTGGCTGAGCTGTCAGGTTTTGAGTCAGTGTGGATAAAACACTGAAAACTTGATTCATTAGGGTTTTAGAGCAGAGTGAACATGTTTTCAGTTCTGGTAAAGAAATAAAAGCTAACCAAGTTACTTTGGGAAGGGGCTAGCTGGAGAGGGAAAGAACTTGGAAAAATTTTTATCTAGGATTGTTGGGTTCATGAGATAATGTCTAAAGCTTGACAACAACAAAAAGAGGCACAAAGAATCCACACTGAACTAAAAATGTAACTCAGATCTGTTGAAGGCAGCGTAAGTGAGCTGTCTCATCTTTCTAGGGTAGCGTGAACGGGTAATGTCTAAAGTTGTCTAAAGTGATGCACCACGCCGTGGTTGCTGCATTCAGTAGTCTTCAGTGGCAGGGATGAGACTCCAGCCTGAACCAGAGCAGGAAGCAGTGTTTGCGTTTGGGCAAGCACAGGGCAGGCGGGCTGGCTGACTCAGGGCACTGCACCTGGTGCTTCACCTGCAGTCGGCGGCCTCTTCCACACACCCCTCTGCCCTCCATGTTGACTTTGCTCCCTGCTGGGCTCCTTTCCCATGGCAGAAGGAGCCCCTGATAGCTGTGGTCTCAGCCCAAAGGCTGAGTGTGACTGGCCTGACCCTGAGTGGCGGGTGGTGGCCCTGATCCCCAGGTGTTCTGGCCAGCTGGGGCCAGGGAAGGTTTGGGGAGCATTTCTCTGAGGAGGAGGATGCTTGCTTTCCAGGAGAAGGAAAAGGAGCAGCTAGAATAACTGAAGGTCTGGGCCAGGTATAAAGTCTCTCAGTTCCAGTTTTGGAGGTAACTTCCACCACAGCCAAGCCAGAAGATGAGCCATCTTCTGGCAGGGCAAGGTTGCAGTCAGAAGCCCCCCCGCTGCAGTTGGGTTTATACACACAGCTCATGTACGTACCCTCAGAGTAAGAACTAGTCTCCATTTCCAGCCTTTCTCTGATCAGTAAGACACCGCAAATGATAAGATGCTGTCACTGTGGGCCACGCTGCAGTTTAGTGTTGATTATAAATGATAGTTTTGAGCCTTCTTATTTACTAATATTGGGAGAATTTTCTGTTTTTGTTTTTGAAGATCTTTGGGTGTTTGCTTCACTGGCCACTGTAATAAAAATGTGCCTTGTTTGTAAATACCAGGTGGTTCTTAGTGTATTGGTCATTTGAACATTTTGGCATTGAATGGTCTGGATTTGAGAGCAGAGGAGACTTCTCAGCCTCCCCGGGTGAGAAGGACTTAGTGTGATCCTCTGCTTTTCCAAGTGGTTTGGCTGCTTGCTCTCCACTTGCCCTGCCCCCCCCCCTTCTTCAAGGCTCAGTGCTGGCCAGTAGACTTCCAGCCGTGATAGGCCATCAGGTCTTCTCTGACTGCCTCTAGCCACACGAATTGCTGGAGACCTGAGATTGGCCAGTGTCCCTGAGGTGGCTCCCCTCAGAACAGGCCTGGACCCCGAAAGTAGCCCCACCTTCGGGGAGTGTGGCTCACTGGGGCACACAGACCTTGCTTGAGCCTTCATGTTGGTCCAGTGTTTGCAGACAGGGGCTGAGGGTGTGTTACTAACGTCTGTTTCTCTCTTAGGTCAGCATGGCTGCACTTCTAGCTTCAGCCAGCAGGTGGCAGAATCCCTGCATTTGCTTGATTTTGAGATATGGTTGAAATGAATCATCTTGTATTTTTATAAAAATAAGATTCGCTGAGCATGTAAAGATGGTCATTTGAGTTTTACTATTGTTTAGACAAAGGCAGTTTAATCTGCTCACTCACCAAGTAGAGTGGTTGTCCATGGGAGCTGTTAATTCTTACAAGAGGACCCAGTCTGGGGAGTAACCTTGACCTCTGTTTAGCTGCTGCCCTTCTTGTCGGGGCAGGGGAAACTTACCCCAGAGTTGTTTGCCTTTTCAAATCAAAGCCAACATTAACAGAACCACCAAGAAAGATACCCGTCCTCTAGTTTACAAAATTGGGGGTAATCAGTATTCTTCTCTTACCTCCAAGATGGACCAGTTTAAAACCAGATGGGGCAGCCGGAGGCAGGGGGAAGAAGTTCAGTCAGCCTCTGGATCCACAGTTCTGCATTCACAGGTTCCACCAACTACCTTCAAAAATATTTTTATCTTGTCACAGCAGCACATGTCTGTAATCCTAGCTACGTGAGACGCTGAAGCAGGAGGTTCACAAGTACAAGGGCAGCTAAGGCACCATAATGAGACCTTGTCTCAAAAATAAAAAGTGGGCCAGGGATATAGCTCAGTGGCATAGCACCTGCCTGGCAAGCATGAGGTTGTGAGTTCAAGACCTGGTACCCAAAAATAATTAATTAATTTTAAAGAAGGACTAACAGTGTAGGTCAGCAGTCCCTGGGTTCAGTTACCAGTATTGAAGAAAACTAAACTGGACTGAGCGTGTGCAGACCCTTTATTGCTACTGTTCCCTAAGTAATGCCGTGTAATGCCCATCTCCACAGTGTTTGTGTGGTCTTGGGTGTTGACAGGAATCCAGAGATGATTTAAAACATACTGGAGGGCTTTAAGCTCCATGCCATCTTGCTGAATTTTATGCGCAGCACTTGAGTGTGTCCAGGTGATGGCCATCGTCCTTGGGGGGGTTACCTAGCAGCTGTCTGAGCTGGGGAAGAAGATGGGAGAGGATGAGCATCGCTTTCTGGGCATTCGATGAGTGCAGCGTCTGTTTCTACTCAGGACAGGGAAGTGAATTCTTTTAAGTGCCAGGGCGTTTAACATGGAAGCATGGGGAAGTGCTGCCTGTGCTTCTTTCTAGTGTGACGTCTTCACGCAGCTGCCTGGGGTCAGGCTCAGACAGACACCAGGACACTTCCCCACAGTCAGCTCTGCTTTGTGTACTTCTAGGGACGTTCCGGAGAATCACTGCGGCTGCCACCAGACTCTTCACCAGCGACGCCTGCGAGGGCAGCTTCTACACGCTGGAGAGCCTGAACGCACGTGTGCGCTCCATGGTGCCTACACACCCGGCCCTGGTGCTGCTCTGGTGCCAGATTCTGCTGCTTGTCAACCACACCGACCACCGCTGGTGGGCAGAGGTGCAACAGACGCCCAAGTAGGTGCACAGCCCTCCACGCCCCAGGCATCAGCCAGTGTCATGGCGCAACTAGTGCTTCGGCGCCTGTGGAGGTTGTTTCCATCTTCCTTCTTCACGGGGCTTTGGGAGGTCTTAGCTGTGTGTTAATCTCTCTCAGGCCCTGCATTATGATGGAAGATGTGTCCAAGGGTAAGCATGCAGTGTTGCAGCCGCCACTTCCCCGTGGATTTCTTGGGCAAGCTGTTTGCCTCTGTTCCGTCTTGTGGGTCTCGAGTTGGGCTGCGGCCTTCCTGCTAGCCTCTAACATGAGAACTGTTCCACAGCTAGACCTTTGCAATGCTTTAACTTCATTAGGAGTTAAATGTGGTTCTGGTTATTCTTAGTAATAAAGTAATTATTTAGCAAATTTCAAAACTCTTTGGAAATGCTGTATTTTACCATTCAAAGGACTTAAGTTTCTGGTTGTGGGTGGCCCTGTTTTAGCTAAAGCATTTCCAGGTTTGAACCTCTGCTTCCAGGTGCCCAATTGCTCTGATAGTGGAGTGCAATAGGATCTGGGGCCTAGGGTTTGGGTAGGGAGCTGCTCCTGAAAGAAGAGAGCGATGGGCCAGCTCCTCTGCTGGGTGCTGGAGTCCCTGCTCTGAGGCGTGCTGGCCCCTGCTCTGTATTCCTTGCAGTGGGGTCTGCAGGACAAAGAAGCATAGCTTCCTGCTCCTGTGTGCTAACACTCAGCCGGGGAGACAGCCTGAGGCAGCGTTTGCCATGCTTAGAGTATGTCCTGGGCCTGTCCTCGTGACTGAGCAGGGAAATGGGAGGCCAATGTCTCCTGGTTCTGTGCTTCTAAAGTATGAGTGTAAGTCAGCTGCAGAGCTGATGTGGCTAGGGCTGGTGAGTCAGAAGCTCGTCTGGGCCTGGGAATCTGCACTTCCACCAAGCTGGCATGCTGGCCTAGGCACCACACTGAGCATCAGGGATGCCTTGGCATCACAGGACCAGTGCTGTCCTCTGTCCCACTGCCATGCCTGATGACTGGAGCTTGTGGGGTTTTTGTTTGTTTGTTTTTGTACCGGAAATTGAACTCAGGACCTTGCACTTGCCAGGCAGGTGCTTATACCACTGAGCTATATCCCCGGCAGGAGTTTGTATTTTTAACAGGCTTCCAGTATTGTCCAGTATTGTCCAGTGGATGCCCAAGGTTGAGTTGTACTGCAGAATCTGTAACTGTTGGTGGCGCAGGCTTGGGGAGCTGGGAGGAGGCATCCCAGCCTGTCAGTTCTGCCCCTCCCTGCTGGTTCAAGAGGTCTGTGAGGCCAGAAGCCACCCCGAAATCGGGGTGCAGTGGTACACATCTGTAATCATAGCACTCGGAGAGGCAGAGGCAGGAGAATTGAATGTTCAAGCCTGGCCTGGGTGGAGCCTTGTCTCAAAATGAAAAAGCTTTAAAGAGTTTTGGGGATGTACCAAGCTGGCCACTGGCTTCCCTCAGTGTCCTGAAGAACAGAATTGCATTAGTCACGCAGCAACAGATACAGGATAGGCATGTCTGGGATCGGCGCTTCTGTCCTGGATCTGGGGTAACGCACTGAGAAGGGCATTACGAGGCAGGTGAGATTTGAGTGTGAGCTCTGTGAGCTGTTGTCTTGCAGCTGAAGTATTAAGGGAGAAGTGTCCTGAATGACAAATTACTCTCACGCCACAGCCAGAAAAATGTGTGGAGTAGAGCATGTGCTAGTGTGTAGGGTTTTGTGTGCATGTGTAGTGTGCAGCGTGTGTAAAGTTCGTGTGTGTGCCTGCTTACCTAGAGTGTGCTCACGAATTCAAAGGTGGCACGCAGGGTAAATGTTAAGGAGAAAAGCTGACATGGTGCAGTCGAATCAGACGGCCAGGGCAGGGACTCACACAAGTAAGGGCAGAATGATAAAAACAAGGATAGTTCTGCAATATGTTAAGAATCAGTGCATGGCTGGGCGTGGTGGTGCATGCCTATAACCCCAGCACTCGGGAGGCTGAGACAGGAGGATTGTTGTGAGTTCAAGACCAGCCTGGGCTACAAAGTGAGTTCAAAGCCAGCCTGAACTGCATAACGAGACCCTGTCTCAAAAAAATAAAAAAAATAAAAAGACTATCACCTTGAGTTGGTGCAGGTGAGGGTGCTCTGGACACAGATGCTGTCCGTGTAGTCGTTAATTTACTGCCTGTGTTTGAGTTGAATTGCAGTTGAGTTCGCAGTTCTGCTCATGTGTTACTAAAGGTGAGAAAGCCTTGTCTCTCAGTTGTCGGTGCAAACCCCTTCCGTGGGACCTGCCTGGCTGCTCCTTACCGGGCTGGTCTTGGGGCTGCTCACAGGGCTGCTCACACCCAGCCTTCACCCTCTTCGGTGGTGAGTGTCAGGGCCATAATTGGACGTTTTATTTGTGTGATGATATGGCTAATGCCCGTTTCTTCCACCGGGCCATGCACCCCACAGTGGTGGGATCTGTGTCTGTTTAGCACACATGCACAGGTGTACATGCACACGTTAACACACTCACGCATGTTCCAAGCTGTAACTCAGGTTGATGATTCGGTTACTCTTAACAGTGGGAACAGTACTAACACACTGGTAAGGAGCTTCCACTTGTCGATTGGCACTGTGATGGGTGTTGTTCTAAGGCAGTGGTGGCAAACTCGTGGCATGCGTGCTCAGTGAGTTGTTAGCATTGAAAGCTGAAAAGTTCACCATCATTGTTCTAAGGGCTTTATACATTCTGCTTTCCAGGAAGTCAGTACCTTACCCAGTGTCACAACTTAATGTACAACACAAACCCAGTCCCCTTCACTCTTCCCTTTTACCTTTTTCCCAAGAAGGCAGCAGGAATCAGGCCACACTGGGATGGTAGCATGGCTCCAGAAGTCCCATGTGGTCTCTGCTCTCTTATCTGTCTTTGCTGGACTGTCACCTTGGATTTATGATTTGCTTTTATCTGTCTCAGTGTTGGGTGGTATAAGGGTCCCGCCCCTGCTGTGGCCATGGTGAGTATCAGTCTCTTTCCAGCTCATCCTCTTCTAGGTGCCACAGATGGAGTCGCCTGGGCTTGGGGTATTCATTTTTCAGGAACACCTGTCCTGAGGTTGGGGGCTGGCTTGTGCGGTTATAAATTGGGGCTAAATTTGGGCCGGATGTTGAACCTTGCTAGTGTCTGCCACTAGTGTTTGAATTGCAAACACTACCTGCTGTCCAGTAGAGGCTCTGTGCTCTGCAGCTGGGAGTGTGAGTCACACAGGTGACAGAAAAGCAGCTCTTCTGCTTGACTGCTTTTTAATTGACATTTGATTTTGAGGAAAATGCATTTCAACACTGGCAGTACTCAGGCAGTGGACAGTGCCATCATTCCAAGCAGCTCCTTCTTATCCTTTGTGGTCCCTTCCCCTGCTCCACTGGTGAAATTTGTAGACAGGGAATCTTAAGGGAATGAGCTTTTAGGTGGATTTTGCCTTTCAGTTGCACAATCCTCTGTGTGCCGTAGTTTCTCCTGTGTGCTTTATTGGAGCCCAGTGGAAGTAACTGAACACCTGCCACACACACCATTCTGCTGTGGCAAAGTCGAGAGTGAGACTAAGCATGACACGCTAGGCCATGCCAGACACATCTTTAGTGCCTCTGTCATCCTGCAGGAGACACAGTCTGTCATGCATGAAGTCACTCAGCCCCCAGATGTCCGGTGAGGAGGAGGACTCTGATTCGACAGCTCAACTTGGAATGTGCAATAGAGAAATTGTGCGTAGAGGGGCCCTCATTCTCTTCTGTGACTATGTGGTAAGTTTGCAGCTGCCCAGGAGACGGGGGAGGAGGGAGACACGGGGACAGTGCTGTGTGGACCCTCTGGGGACCACACTGCCCCGCGGTCCACAGTCCCATCAAAACTGGAGTGACCTTTCATTCTCACTGACGTGTGATGAGAAAGCAGTCATAACCCTCCTCTTCCAGCTTCCTAAGGGGCCTCCAGGGTTTCATTCAGCTGTCACTTAGTCAGCAGATGCCCTGGAGACATAGCTCTGGGCCTTTTGGTTAATCTGAGGGAAGCATTTGAAGGATGCATAATTTCAAAAGCAAGCTAAGTTTGTTAACCACAGTGGCTTCTGATTTAAATTTTCTTTCATAAAGTGTTAAATGCTCATTGTTACATTTTAAAACGGATTCCTGTTGGAATACCATTTTGAAAAAATCACTTCTGTAGTGTTTTCAATCACAAAACTAGCGTCACGTGTTTAAACAGAACAAGATATTCTCTAACTGTATTTTTCAAAGATAACTTGCTATTGGGCCAGGGATATAGCTCAGCACCATGAGCGCCTGCCTGGCAAGTACAGTCTCCGTAAGTTTCATTCCTGGCACCCAAAAAATAAGATAACTTGCTGTTGAGTTTGCTCAGATTGGATGCCTTGTCCATGCCTGTGTCCAGACGCACACATCTGTCTGTTGCAAACTTGGTTTGTTGTCCCATAGCAAACTGTTAAACAGTCTGAATCAAAAAAGGGGGCTGACATCATCTAGATGTGGTCACGAGCATTTCTGTGCTGACAGCAGTTTACTAACATTTCATTTTTTCACTTAACATTTGAACATTTTTTTCCATCTTTTTCAACTTCAGAGAATTGATTATATAATGCTGTTTTATAGAAATAAAAAAAAGAGATAGCTTCATAAGTTAATACTGTCAAGTAATCCTAGATGAAAAATACTAATCAGTATTAAGCAGCTGTCAAGGAATTGATCGCATTTTGATTTCTGTCTAGAAAGATTATGAATTAAGATGAAAAAGCTACATGTGTTTAAAAATAGACATTTCATATTTCCTTATACATCTTAAGTAAAATTTCTGTCATTTAATGTTTGAGGCACTCCATCTAGCTTTTGGATTTAAGAGTTCTGTGAAAACCGTTGCAGTTACAGTGGACTTTTTCACCCCACTGAACTGTCACAAAGTGGCCAGATTGGAGCTGGGAGGTATGACAGTTGCTGCAACAGGAAGTGTCCCTTGTTCCTGTGCATACTGGTACTTCAGGCCATCAGTCGCCTACAGGCCACTTACCTGCGCTGGTTCCCCGGGGGTAATACCTGGTCTGTGGGCAGGCCACTCTGTGACCTCTCCGCAGAACAGAACTCTCATGTTCTTTTGGTCCTTCTTTTGGTCCTTTGGCCATTTACCTGCACACACCTAGTCCTGGCCTCTGCTGAAAAGCTTGTGTTTGTAAGTGACAGCCACTATCAACCGCGCTTTGTGCCTCTTCAGTGCCCCTCCTTCCTACCCTCTCTGCTTTCTCTGGCATTACTGCCTGGCCGCTTACTGTCTGCTTGAAAATGGATTGCTTTGCATCTTTCCCAGTGTCAGAACCTCCATGACTCCGAGCACCTAACGTGGCTCATCGTAAACCACATTCAGGATCTGATCAGTCTTTCCCATGAGCCTCCAGTGCAGGACTTCATCAGTGCCGTCCATCGGAATTCCGCCGCCAGTGGCCTTTTCATCCAGGCAATTCAGTCTCGTTGTGAAAATCTTTCCACTGTAAGTCTTCATTCTGCTGATTCTCACCAGTTGGTTTCCGTACCTTAAAAATGAAGTACTGGGACTTTCTGAGTGCTGGTTTCCAGTCGCCCAAATAATCTAATCAACTCCTGTCCTCTCTGTCTCTGAACACTAGCCAACTACTCTGAAGAAGACACTGCAGTGCTTGGAAGGCATCCACCTCAGCCAGTCGGGCGCAGTGCTCACGCTTTACGTGGACAGGCTCCTGGGCACCCCCTTCCGTGCACTAGCTCGCAGGGTCGACACCCTGGCCTGTCGCCGGGTAGAAATGCTGCTGGCTGCAAACTTACAGGTATAGCAGAAATACTGATCCTGTCTTGTATCAGAGCTTAGCAGGGCAAGCAGAGCATTCCCCTGGCTTTTCTTCCATGTAGGCTCAGTCCTGCTATGGCCCCTGGTAGGAATATGAGGGCTGTGTATAAACGCGCCAATCCTCGTGTGTCTGATCCTGCGGCATCTAGTCTGTCCATACTCCCACAAGCTGCACACCCCAGTCTACCCTTTCTGAATGATGCAAGGTTATTTTGTTCCTTACGTGTCTTAGACCTGCTGATGTGTTCTTGTCTGTTTAGAGCAGCACGGCCCAGTTGCCAGTGGAAGAACTGAACAGAATCCAGGAGCACCTCCAGAGCAGTGGGCTTGCACAGAGGTAACACTGCAACCTGGCCATGCTGGCATTCAGATTGTCTGAGACATAATGGACTTAGGCTTGTGTGGGAATGGATTGATGGGCTGAGAAATAGACCTGCTTTGTGGGTGGGTTTCCTGCAGAGGTGCCACCCTAGAGAGGCTTCATGCATCCCACACAGTGGGGCCTCACTTCATCAGAGAGCACCTGGGGGCCTCGCACCTGCCGCAGGTGTGTGCCCTCCTGGCTGTACGGGGTGGGGCTCAAAGGTGCTGCTGTTGCCTCTGTCACTGCCCTGGGAAGAAATGAGAATCTGAGCTGTCAGCTTTGTTGTAGTAAAACCAAAACACATTCCAGTTGTTTGATAAGAGTTGGTGAGTCTGAAAGCATTTCCCAATTCTTAGCATCCAAGAATTAGCTCTATATCTTGTTAAAGTTGTGTCTCTTCATAACTGTTCAGACACCTAATTCTGTTTGAATATCTTTCAAACCCTCTATCAGAAATTCTTATGTCTGTAATGTGGACCTATTTCCATGACTGTGAAATAAATTAAGAGCATCTTTTGTCCTTTCCTCCACTGCCTGGGGGAAAGCGTGCGTGCGAGAGGTTGGTTCTGCTGTGAAGGCAGTCTTAGAGGCCAAGATTGTAAACACCTTGCTCCAGATGAGGTGATTCTTTTATGAAGCGACCTTTCATATTGATATAAGTTGTATCCTTTTGGGAGAATAAATAGAATTTGTGCACTTGAGTTTCAAGTGATGATATCTTTTGTCTATACAGTATTAAGAATTCCTACATTAACTGTCATACCTTGTATTGCCTATTGCAGTGTTTGATAGGAACAAAATTTCAGGAAGATGTTAGTGAGGTATAAACTATGATGATACAAAGTAGCTGAGGGCTTGAATTTGCTTCCTGACCTGCAGGGAAGGTTTCAGAAGAGTTTCTTTGAGGAACTGCTGCTGTTCCTTTCTGGTGGTGTGTGTCTCTGGAGCCTTGCTTTGCAGCATAGAGACGAGGGTGAAGGTTACTGCACTGCAGTTTCATCTGTGTTTGCGTTTCAGACACCAGCGGCTCTATTCCCTGCTGGACAGGTTCCGTCTTTCCACTGTACAAGACTCACTCAGCCCCTTGCCCCTGGTTACCTCCCACCCACTGGACGGTGATGGGCATGTGTCCCTGGAAACAGTGAGTCCAGACAAAGTAAGTGTCTAGTTACTTGTGTGTGATACCCAGAAGCCCAGGAGACACTGACGCCACGATCATCCTGTGGTACACAGGAGTGTGCAGTGTGGCCCACACTTGGCTCAGGTCATCAGCAACTCTGATTGGGGACTAAGGAGGAGACATTTGGGAACCATAAAGGTCCTAATGAGAACGACAGCGCTGACACATTGGATGGGCTGGCAGGGATGTGTGTCGGGAGGCTGCAGTGTGAGGAGAAGCTAGC
>RJWT010022663.1:0-17094 GCA_004365215.1 Cuniculus paca | reverse complement strand
TTGTAAAGTAATCAGTTCTTAAAACACTATTTTTTAAAAATCCATGCTATAATTAAATTTTTGTTCTGCCATCAAAAGAAATGTCTTGTGTAATCTTGGCCATGATTAAAAGGTGTCCAGGGGTTTCATGTCCTTTCATGCTGACATTTAACTCTAGGGTCCACCAAGGCCACTGATAGCATTGTTACGGGAAGCTGAGATAGTTAGAATTATTTATTATAGGCAGTCAGACAGGGCCAGGTCCTCCAAGGAACCAATGCAAAATCCTAGATACCTTGCAGCTGTAAAGGAGAGAAATACCTCCTGCTGTGGGCTGGACCCAGGGCAACAGATCAAACAAATGCACCTACTTCCTGAGGACTGATATTCTAAATGGGTCTGTAGTTCCCTGAAGAAGCCAGGAGTCACCTGTCTCGACCCCCTAGGGAAAGAGTCACTGCTCCTTAAACATGCTCGCTGGCTATGTGACTCGTTTCCCCATTTGTCCTGGACTTAATCAATTTTACCTGAGCAATTAATCTTATTGGTTAACCATAGTTCTGTGCCACCTTATGCCCACCTTAGGAATTCTCATTCTTCCCCACCTTGGACCCATCTACTCTATAAAAAGTCCCTAACAATGACAGAATCTCTGGCAACCCACTCAGGACCCCTTCTGTCTCTCTGACAGAAGCTTTCTTTCTTTCTTCCAATAAATATATTCTGCTCTTAACTTCCATTGTTCCTAAAATTCATTCTTCGATTTTAGAGAACACGAACTCATACCAGACATAGGGGGTTAGAAGTTTCATTCCCTGTATCAGCATCATGGCTGGGAAATGGGTTCATCCAGCCCTGCAGGCAGAGGCTACCTTGAGAACCTCTTCACTTTTGATCACAACACAAACACATTTCCTGTGATTTCCATTTAATACAGTCATTTTGTTATATTAAAGATTCCACCTTCTTTCCCAACAGTTACTAGATCATTCTCCGTGAGCATGGGTCACAGGAAGGCAGAATTTAAAGGAGTTAGTGAGGTTGATTGGAAAGACCACTGGGACTCAGTTCTACCAATAGTCTGGATGTGATATAGAAGACAAGTATCAAACTGGCACCCCTTATCTGTACCTTAGTTTCTGACTATAAAACAAGGAGCGTGGACTAGTGAAAATCGCATGATGTTTAGCCTCTACACCCTTTACTTAATCTTCCAGCTTCTCACCAATAGTACTGTGAAACTTCAATCCCTGATACTTTCAGAGCCTTTCAGCATTAGCAACCATGGTTCCTCTGACTTTCTTGAAACTACTTTGTTTTACACAAGATTTTAATCCTAATGTCCAACAAGGTCAAAGAGCCAGTTTGTGAAATGAGAAGATTAATGTTGCTACGGACGGGAGAGAAACCAGAGGGATATTGCTGCCCGAGCTTGAGAATTCTATCTTGTAGGACTTTTTTTTTTCTTCACAGCAAATAAGGTTTATGGATTGCAATGAGGAGCCTGTCGCATTAAAATAAGTCTTTTTACAGTATTTTCCCATTTAAACCTCACATGGGCAGCATGCTGGATTGGGCCCGGAAAGGGAGACTCACTAGTTTTTCAATTTAGTTTGTTAAT
Organism: Cuniculus paca; assembly: GCA_004365215.1. Classification (NCBI taxonomy): domain Eukaryota; kingdom Metazoa; phylum Chordata; class Mammalia; order Rodentia; family Cuniculidae; genus Cuniculus; species Cuniculus paca. The sequence continues at coordinate 15,494 of RJWT010022663.1, read as the reverse complement.
AGCCTGCCTTTCATAAAAGCATCAGGCACAATCACACCAATCCCTAAATCAATAGGATGATGCAGCAATGCCTCACAGAAATGATATTTTTGAAATAAATATATACCATTCAGCCAGGCCCGTTTGACATCAAATTTATATACTCAATAAGAAAGCACAATTAATGGTCCCGAACTGTATTTTCCTTCACCTATTTCACATTTCAAGAAGCACAGGATTTCGTAAGAAAAAAATAATGGAAGAAGGAATGAAAAACAGCGAAAAAGCATTCCATTCATAAATGGATTGAAAGTATTAAAAAACAAGGCTGGCTTGTTGGTGCCTCCCCAGTACCTGTTCATCTTGCTTCCAATCTCATTTGTTTTTATTCTGGTCTTTCTTGAGAAGTTACCACGTTAGAGAGGACTTCTCTGACACCTAGTGCAAAATAGCTCATTTCCCATCCCTTCTCTATTTACTCTCATGTGCTTCATTACATTATACATGTTTCACGTCACTCTTCTGCTTAACAAATGTTAAGTTCTGTGGAGGTAGGGCCTGTGTATTCAATAATATGTCCCCATTGTTCAGAAAAGTGTCTGGATTATGCTGTGTCCCAAATAATGTCATGAATAAATGAATAAATGAATGAATGAATGAATTGATGAATAAACTACTGTTCTGCTTCCTCACTACATTGATTTGACATAAAGCTGTGTGATCACATTTGTACAATAAAATAGTAAGAGAAAACATGCTTTATCCTCTTACTAAATCAATTGATTTGTAAAATCTTAGTTTTTAGCATGTATTACTTGTGTGCGTGTGTGCATGTGTGTGTGTGTTTGTGTACATGTGATTATTAGAAGTGTATTCTATGTTACTATAAACAATGTGAGAAAATGATAAGACTAAGATATTTGGAGGAGTTAGGGAAAATTTTAACCTCACTTTCATAAGTTTTCTACATTCTTACACTCTACTGCTTACTTGTATCTATGGCAATCTCATTTGCACTGAGAAAAATGTTTTGTGAAGTTCTGTTAATAATTCTGGTAACGATTATTAGAAAGCCATTTTATGGTCCTTTGGAACTATTGTTAAAGACAAGGATTCTATTTATATTATTCTTGGTTGCTGACTTGTGTCTCATTGAATCTGACACATGCTGAGAATGGACCATAGGGACCACAAAGGACACATGGATTTTGTGGGACCAGGTATGGTGCAAATTTCAACTTTTCCTCAAGGAGAGTTATCTACATTGACTAGTGACCAGTGTGTCAATTCACCTAATCACCTAGGCCTATTTCTTTTGTATTGTTATGAATTTTGACTTCATCCAATGTAAGTCATCATTTTCCGTAAACTGTGACAAATAGAATGAATTGCAAAGGATTTCTTTCGTAATGATAGAATTCCAAATTTAGTGGAGAAATAGTACAGGAATCAATGTTTCAGATAAAATGACTTTGAGTAATTTTTAACTGAGGAAGTTAAAAACTTTCATTAGCAATATTTAAACTGTATATTAAATTTCCTCTCCTCAGAGAGGTTAGTCATTTGTGGGTAAAAAAAAAAGACCAACATTGGGACTGATCACATCTGTGCAGAGTTTTGGTAGTACAAGCAAGACTTTGGGAACTGAGCACTGTTCTAGAATTAAGTCAACTTTGGAACTTCTGATAGAAATTATTGGGCAGAAATAAAATGAAACAAAATAATTTTGTGGTATCTGACCCTTAAACATATTTTAAAAGTTAAATTCTGTGTTAAGGGATCCCATCATGCTTATGTGTCTTTCCCATATAGCACATGAAGTTACTGTGCATGTAACTAAAATCAAGGGCTGTTAATCATGTTTAGAGCATGCCACCAAACAGTAGTAGAAAAAAAGTCTCAAGTGGAAGAAAATTGATAGCATCTAATGGAGAATTTGAAGGACCAATATCTGTCTATTTTGTTAAAGGATACTCTGCCAAAGGGCGGATTAAAAACAGATGCATATGTGATGCATTGTTTAGTTCAGCAAAGATAAACTATATGCAAACAAATGCACCATAAGTCAATGTGGAGCATTCACAAGCAGAGTGATGGAAGGCCTGAATTGTTTGGTCAACCAGGTCACATAGAAGGATACATGTAAGCCTGGCATTGACAAAGGTATTACTTATCAGACTGTATACATAAGTAGAATAATGCAGACTGTTCTAAAGACAGATATTGGGTTCACCATAGAATATCAATCTAGTTCTTAATAATTAACAGTCATTTTTATTGCTCTTATTCACTGTTCTCAGCACTGTGCTAAACAATGTTATTATCTCATTTAATATTTGCAACTTTCTATGGAAAGTGGAGTATATCATTATTTTTTATTTTTCTTTTACAGAGGAAGAAACTAAAGAACAGGGTGGTTCATGACTTGTTCTTTGTCCCATAGATGAAGGAGCTAGGGCTTAAACCTTAGACATCTGAGTCCAAAGTTATTGAACTTAGCCTTTATTAATAATAAAAGTTGAGTCTATCTGAGCATTTATCATGACCCAGGTGATTTCTCTGAGTACTGTGCATGTATCACTCATTTAAAACTTGTAAGAACACTGTCAGATGAGTGCAATTATTTTCCATTTTACATATAAAAAAAGAAAAGCAGTCAGATCAAGGAGTTTGCACAGTCATACAGCTAGCAGGGAATAGAACTGCGATTATAATCATAGCATTTAGTTTCACAGTCAAGCTCATAAGACCTCCTCTGTAATGTCTGTCAAGTTTTGCTGTTCCCCATACCTCTACATTGTTTTATCCTATGGTGTAATTTCAAAGTGTAGCAGTGATGATGATGTTTAAACCCTTGAAATATTTTTTTTGTGACTTACTTGATTAGTTATTTTCATTTTTGGTCAGGACTAACTGTTTTGACTACCAGAAATCATGTAGAAAATAATCAGACAGTTGTACAAGGTTCAGTCAGCTCAAAACCTTATTTAGAGAATCCAGTCAGAGTCTTGAATTTCTTTTTTTGTAATTAAATCTTTTTATAGGTAATGTAAAGATAGACCTTTATCAAGAATAGAACCCTCGTTCTTGTTGGCTTGAATGATTTTCCTTAAAGTCATGGGCTAATGGCCTGGTCAGTTAGGATGAGACTAGAAGAAAGAAGCCTTAAAAGGAAAACAGAAAGTGGGCTTCCAGAGCACTGGACAGCAGTGATCCCACACTGAGCAGAGAAAAGGAATCCACATAAAAAAAAGAGAGAGAGATGGGGGCCATGTGGAGAAAGAGCCTCCATGTCATTTTCCCTGGCCTGGACTTTATAGGAGGAACCAGAGCCTGTTAGACTGTTACTGTCTCATGGATGAAGTGGAAATTCTTGCTTTCATCTGCAGTGGACATGGCGACCCAGAGAGAGGCTATCATTGTACCAAGTATTAGAACTGCAGAAGTGAATTATGTTGTCCAGTATCAATCACTTCCACTTCAATGAGAAGGTGAACTAATGCTTTCTCTCTGGGTGGAACTTACCTGTTGTGGCTACCTGCCTTCCATATACTCTGGCCTGCTCAAGGAATCTAGTTTTAAGGATGCATTTTGTGACTCGTAAATCAAATGTGTGGAGCAACAAACATTACCTGCTGAGTCATTATGTCTTTAACCATATGTCATCATTACTGCTTATATTTATTGAATGTGCAAATTAAGAGTGCCACAGATAAAACACGCTTTCCCCGCTCAGGTTCAGGCCATGTTCTGAGCAAAGATATGAGCTACTGTTGCTACCTCCATTCAACAGGGGGTGAAGTGGGTGCTTGCCTCTCAGTTCCAGTTAGCCTAGAAGTGGTGTTTTAAATCACTGTTACCATCCTGTTGGCTAACATTTTGTTGGTGAAACATAAAAGCAAAATAAATAAGTATTGTCCCATTGAAAATTATGGTTCAGGCATCATATGCTGTTCTGAACCTTTGATGCAGATGAGGTACGGGCATGCACCTATAGCCCATCTAGCAAGCCAATTATACTTTGTAGTCAGTGGTCCCATGAGCTTGACTCTTCTCAACACCTGAACTTCTGATTGTGTCTCTGATTTTATTTGCTATTATTTCAAGTCTGCCTGCTTTTTGGCCTGCTGATGTGAGTGCATGAATCGTGGGGTGGTGTTGGGGGGGGGATGTAATTTAATTAAAGCTATTTTTTGAGAAATGCAGGCAGTTGGATATCCTCCTTTATATACTGGAATGTGTCGCTCAGCATATTTGAGCCTGCATTTGCTGTAAATACCATTACAGTTTGGTTGGAGGCTGAAAATCTAATTGGTGAGTCCTCAGCTTATTGTAAGGCAACAAAGGTTACAGATCTTCCCAGAATGAATGGCCTGCCTTCTGGGTGGTGATGCCTGTAGGGCAGTAAAAACAGTCAGGAGAGCTCACTCCCTGACCATGCAATCTACCTGACAACCCATTGCAACAGGCCTTGTCACTAGGAAATGGAGAAGAATCTATACAGAAAAATATGAAGTGGTGCTGACTTTAATTCCAAAAAGGAAATGAATTAACATTGCCCATCATTAGCTGGTTGTGTGTTCATTTTGTGGACAAGGTATTTTAATCTGCAAATCATAAAGAGCTAGTTTTTCTGTGGGATTCCTTTCTTCTGTGGATACACCAGCATTGTCACAGGTCTTAACTCAGGATTAGCACATGGAATATCTGAACTAATTTTCTCATCTCTTCACTCAATCTAGACAAATTAATTCTTGGTTTTAGTGGAAAGAAGTCTTCCCAGAGGATATGAGATTCTCTGATCATTGATCTCTAGTTGTTTATTTTAAACAGTTCTCACTTTAAGATAGGGGTTAGTGCAGTGACCTTAGGGATCAAGGTTCTCTTATATAAACCCTGGTACACAGTCTTCAGATACTACAATTTCTCCAGGTGTTGGGGGACCTACTTTCATTGGCCTTTGCTGGTTTTCTGTATGTCAGACACCTGTGATTTGTGTGAGTTTGTCTCTATGGAAAAGTTAATCTACAAATGCTTCAGCACATATTTCTCAAGGTTACCAGTTTAGGGAGCTGCTGCTTGTCTCACCAAAATGAGGGATTATCAAACTCTCAACCTTGTCACTATATCTGGGCCTCCTTTCTGGTCCTCATCACTCAAAAGTTCCTGCCAATACGGGTAGTAATTTACACTCCTCAAATGACTTTGATATATAGTGTCTGCTTTCATCCACACAATGACTACCTGTCTCCTATATTATTGTTTTAACGTCAGGGTTGAGGAAGCAGAGTCGGATTTGGAAAATGGCCCAGACAGAAAGATACAGAGGAACTGAAGTTGAATCTGAACTTGGTGGCAGCTGTCTTTGGGCTTTGTCCTGCACATTGGCTCTAACACAGGGCTGATCTCTAGAACATTCTGCATGTCATTTTTCAGTATGCTTACCACCTCCATAATTTGCCACTCAGGCCATTTCAGTTCTATATGCCAACAATAGTTCTGTTCAAAGATTCTAATCAACTGCTTTTTGTTTTCTACTGATCTGCTCAGTGAAGAATATTTTTAAGTTAATTTTCAGAATTGATAGGCAATAAGTGTATTCATACCAAATGGAAGTAGTAATATCTAAAAAGAATATAACCTTTCAGAATATTTGGATTTTGAGAGATAATTAATGAGAAATTAAAAGAAATTAATTTATAATAATAGAATTTTAGGCAGTATGATAATTGGATTGGTGCAGCTTGACAGTTTTCATACTCTGCCCTTTTAAGAACTCACCTGTACTAAACCTCTTCATTAGATCTACTTTTGCTTTAGGATCACTTAAACTAAAATAGGAATTGGACAATCAGCTATGGTATGATTTTTTGCAAAAAGGAAGAAAGAATGATTTTTTAGAGCATATTTTAACTGAAATCCTTACTTATACTGTGTATTGCAAACTCTAACATGCCACAGTGAATCATTTATTCTTTTAGGTTGCACATTTTTTTTCATGTATCTCTTTCCATGTACAAAACACTTCATTAAGCTACTTTTAACATGTAATACTCCATGGTAAATAAGATAATCAAAAATTTTTTTTTTGCAATTAGAAGAAAAGCCAAAGTGCATGCCTGACAACTAATAAGTACTCAGTAATTGTAACTATCATCATTTTATTATCATGAGTCTGGAGACCAAGTAGAGCATCTGTATTTTGGACTACTAATACAGAGTTACCTATGTATCCTTCTTTAATGATTTGTGCTTTATTTTTCACAGTATAATTAAGGTCAAAATATTTAAAAACTGGGAGCCTTGATTTCCCCTTTTAAAAGTAGTATTCATATTTCCTATCTTATTGATGACTATGAAATGAAATAAAGACCAGTAGATATAGTGAAATATACTGAAATATACATCAACTTGAATAACAAGACATTTATTAAAAATAAAGTCATCCTCCCTGAGCTCAACTGTTCTTCAGACTCAAATGCCTGTGATATTGAACATTCTGCTGCTGACTCCAGGTGCTCCCTGAGTCTTTCACCAGCAGTACTAAGAGACCTCCAGTTCTGGTTCAGGCGAAGAACTCACAGCATGAACATTATAATCCCCTGGTTGGCCTGGAAAGAAATTTTGCCTAGACTACCCACAGGTTCTGTTGGGTGCTGCTGCCCTTGAGAAATGTACTTCTTTCATGATCAAAACTGGATCTGCATACCTCTTTGCAAGTAGTTTTACTAAAGTTTCTGAGAGTGCTTGAAGTCAAAATGCCTGAGATTTTAGAGTGGTACTGAATTTGCACATCCTATCTCCCATCCTAGAATTATTCTTAGGGGTTCTGTCTCCAAACTGGCGATTCAAGACAAGATGCCTCAGAGGATACATTTGTCCTCACCTTGAGTGAGCTGCTATCATTTTCAATCCATCTATGTATGTCTGCTGGATAGATATGAGCCTGAATCCCAGGTAACTTCATCTGGAGTCCTTGCTCAAGCCACACACAAACATCCAAACCCTACCAGAGAAGGAGTTGTGCAGAATATTTACCCCCATGATCCTCTGTAGCAGAAAACATCTACAGTTGGTAAAAACTTCCGTGTGTTCCACACTGTTAAAAACCCAGATCTAACTAACTGTTCTTACTGCTCCTACCTGATGTACTAAAGCTTTGAGACATTTATGAAACTTAATCTGAGGTACATTCAGAAGATGAAAATCTGTTATTCTACTTGAGAATGCAAAACAATCTCCACTTCAGGCTAGACTTGTCTCACCAAGAGCATCCACGAGCATGTGGGTGTTTAGTAGCTACGTGTCTAGAACCCAATTTCCTTTTCTGAATGTGCCTCAGATAGTTAAGTGAAAATGCGGGGACCTGGTCTCTTCCAGGTGTAAGTTCCCAGACTACAGCATTAAGGCATATTCTTGCCCTAATAGCACTTTTCTCACAAGACCAGAGATATGTGAGAAAGTTCTGTGGCACCATGCTTTATGCTTGAGGCTTCATTCGTTTTTCAGAGTTGCAAACTCTTTTGCTCTAACTTCACATCTTCAATCTCCATCCATATTTTTCATACCTGAATTCTACCTTTTCCTCAACACTTAGTCTTCTCTTCAACACTTAAATAGTCTTTTCTTCTATACTTTTTAATAAGCCTTGGTTGTTATTATCACCCCCTGGAAAATGAGAATTTTGTGCATTAACAAATATGTACACCTTCATACAAATGATATTTTCACTTATTTTTTTAAAAAAATGATTGGAAGTCAGGACTAATGTAAAAGAATAAAGACCCCAATCTCCAGGCAGCAGTTAAAGTGGAGAAAAGCATCTCTGAAGCAGAAAATGAAGATTTAGGTCCTAAGGATACAACTTACAACTTTCCAGCATTGGGCAGAGCAACACTTTCCCCCTGTAGCATTTTCTCTATGAGGTACAATTGCCTGTGACAAAATGTTTTGATAGGCACTCACCCCTGTTTGGATCTGGGCTGTAAATATTTGCCCAGACCCTAAAACTGATGTCCGAAGTTTACAACCCACATATTGCATAAATATATGTTGACAAATAAACTCAGTGCCTGGTGTATGCATTGCATGTAAGCTCTCTTTTTTTAAGCAAAGATTTGAATTTTATAGACTGTAAAATATGGATATTGCTCTATTTATCTTGATGTACCTCTATGAAAAGGTGACTGCTGAGATTGGAAAGTCATACCATATAACTAAAATAAGGTACTTTATTTAGAATTTTAGGATATCCCCTGACCAATATGTGTAACCAAAACTATCTTGAAAAATTAGTTGTTTATTGCATAAATATTTTCAAGAGCTCTGGGTGGAATTCTGAAGTGTTTTATAACATTGTGAGAAAGAAGGAGCTGGTCACTGCTATAAACATAGGGCACACATAACCTTTGTGGTAGAAAGATAAAGCTAATAATGACAGATATGAAGCAGCCTATGTAATATGGAAAAATAATGGCATTAAATATCAGCATCAATAACATACTTCCATCAGGGTATTAGGAGTAAATATCTTTATTTTTTAAATATTTATGCTAGGAAAACTTATTCCTTAAAAGTTTAAATTACAAATACTGAAGGCTCCGTGGATCATATCTGGAGTTTGTGGCATTTCCTTCTTTTATTTATTAATTTTGTTTACTCTTTTTTCAATGGGTTTTATAGATTAATGGGTTTCATATTCAAAGATTTGAACATACATATGATCATCTTCACTCCTCTATCATTATTCTTCTGTCCTCTTCCATAGTTTCATATTTTGGGGGGAAAGAGTTTCAATGTATATAATAAATTATGTCCATATTTTAAATTAAAAAACGTTAAAAAGGTAAAAATAATTCTTATGATATGGGTCACAATTTTTCATGCCAACTATAGAAGAAAGTTTTTAAAAAAATACTTCTATTCAAGGGAGATCTTAGACTAACCCTACAGAAGTCAAAGTCAAGCCAATTTGAGGGGCTGGGTGTGGTTAGAAGCCCCTGAGCCTTCTCCCCATAGTCTTAGGTAGCCTTGAGGCAACAGCACTGAACTTGAGAGCTCTTGGGAACACAGTTTAGATATCTGGGTGTATGTGCTCCAGAAAATCCCAAAAACGTCCAGCAAAGTGACAGAAATATGCAATTATCAAAAAGACTCAGACTTAATCTCAACAAGGGAGGAAGTACCAACAGGCTGATAGTTGCAGTCTGTGCATTTTATCTATGGTGTGAGTATGTTCACTCTCCCAGGCGAAACCCCTACATTTTATCTTCTGCATGCACCATGTCTTGGATAGAAATGCCATTCCAATTTGCTCACTTGCTTCCTGTTCCACTTCTATAAGAGAGAGTGCACTTTTATCTCCTTATACCAGGATAACTCTGCAAGTCTCTTAACTTGTTCTCTTATTGGCTGCTTTTAGACTCTCCACACTATGCCCTGGCTAGCCTATCCTAGATAGGCTAAACTTTGTAATTACATTGCTTTGATTTAGTTTCCCCCTTCTCTCAGTGACCTGAATTCAATTAAATTCATGCAGTCATTGATCAGATATTTGTGATGCCTGGTATTCAGTGTGCTGGAAACTGCAGGATCCTAGATATATATTAGAATCTCTGCCTTCTATTAGAAGAGATAACACAGTGACAAAATATCTATGATAGAAGGTGGAATGCAACAAGAGGCATTTGAATAGTGCAGGCAATGTTCAATAAAATAGCTAGAAAATTTTTCTGGCTGATAAGATGGGAAAAAAACTTCAAAGCACATTAAAAACTAGTAATGAGCCACCAAATGAAGACAGTATGGCTAGGATATTGTGATTTTGTATAAGGCAAATGCAGGGTCACGGAATTAGGAAAGTTCAAATGTTATTCTAGAAATTACAGCATATAATTTTACAAAGTGAGTGGTAGACTAAAGTTGAAGAATGAGCTAAGCTAAGTTTGTGAATGGCCCAGAATACCAGGCCAATGTGTTTAAACTGTACTAAGCAGACTTTGGAAAAAAGCCAATGTTTTTTGAAGTCCATATGGTTTATTATTATCTGAATATAGTTTTGGTCTTCACAGGCATGATGTAGTGAAAGGACTTTGGGCTGAGATTTAGGAATCTCATAGATTCAAATTCCTGCTACAACTACATCTGCAGCATCTTTCTGAATTACTAACAAAACAAAGGAATATGAATTAAGTCATCATTTAGCATTTTTGTTTAGAAATTCACATAGGGACTATGAAGCAGCAATGTTATGTATGTGAAAAGTGAGGAAAGGTTTTGGAAATGGTAAGTAAAATTGGCTGTGGAATTTCTGTGAACACATGAAATATAGTGCAGTTGTGTTTGGTAAAATTGGAAAATAAGAAAATATCTGTCTTTAACCTTTTCAACCTAATATTGCACCTCCCAGCTCCCAGATACCCTCATATTAGATCATGAAATCCTTCCAGGAGGAAGAATATTTGCTCTGCTCCTTGTTTGTATTCCTAGCACATAGCAGAGAGCCTAGCTTATAACAACCTCTCAGTAAATATTTCTTGAATGAATAATCTCTCAAACTCTATCAAATCCTCACACTAGAAGAAAAACTGTAACTAAATGTGTGTTAAAGAATGAATGGTTATCCATATGATAAAAGGAATTTCCTTTATTAGATATGAATATGGAACAGCCCATAGTCAAATAAGTTTAAATTAAACAGCAAAACATATGGAAGAGAGAGAACATTTCAAAGGGCAATAGCAGTTTGTACAGCTGGATTACCAATTGATGACTTCCCTATTTTTCTGCCTCGGGGCCTTTGATTCTTACCTGAAAATTGAGTCTGGAAGCCTTAGCTTTTTTAAATACAACTCTCTAACTCATTTTCTTGTACCTAAGCACATGACAAGAGAAGGGCCTATGAAGAGTTCTGAGTCAGAAAATCCCAGGTGTTCTGTTTGTGAAAAAGTCCTATGCCACTATACTCCTGTTACGCTTGTGTCTAGGTGTCCTCTCAAAGCCTCATGCAGTCATAGGTGGGGTTTTTTCAGTGGGGGCTGGATCTAGAGTGTGTGATATTGGAATTGATTCATGGTGCAATGCTATACTCAAGGGCACTAGAATTAAGAGTGTGATAGCGACCAGCCCTAGTGGCTTGGATAAGATATGAGGGATAGAAGGAGCTGTTGTCCTCCCTTGCTTGTTTGCTACCTTCTCTGCCACTGAGAATTGTTCCCTGGGATGCCTGTCTGCCACACCACCCTACCTTGGAGCCAGCCAATTATGGACTGAAATCTACAAAGTGAGCTAAGTAAACCCTTCCTCCTTTAATTTTGGGTGTCAAGTGTTTTGTCTAGGCAATGAGAAAAGTAACCAAGACAACTCCTGACAGTGTCACCATGCTCAGTGCTCAGTGTGCAGTTTACCTGACCTCTCTAACTACCAAAAAATGGGAGGAGGTGGGTCGCTTAACCTTTTACATGGATATAATTCCACAGTCAAATACCTTCACTCTGCTTTAGTGAAGTAGATTTGCATTAGGCCCCCTTCACTTATACTTAGGAGAGGTTTTGCATCTTTTGTTTAATTTTTTTTTTTTTTTGAGAAAGGATCTAACTATGTAGTTCAGGCTGTCCCTAAACTCTGGCCTAAAACTCACAGTAATCCTCCAGCCTCAGGCTCCAAGGTGTTGGGATTGTAGGCATGCATCACCACACCCAGTTTTGTTTTTTGTTTGTTTGTGTGTTTTGTTTTTTGAGAAGGGATCTCACTATGTAGGTCAGGCTGGCCTTGAACTAGGTAGCTCAGACTAGCCTAAAACTCATGGCAATCCTTCTACCTCAGCCTACTGATTTCTGAGATTACGAGTGTGCACCACCATGCCTGGCAATGTTCGTGGTTTTCAACCCAGCTTCTCCTGCCTATTGCTTGTAGTTTAGACAAAATGAACAATGTCAGAATTGATCATCTACCTACTCAGAGTGGGCAGATGCCATAATAGTACAATTTCCAGCCTCTGAAGTTTGAGTGCAGATGCCCACACCCAAACAAGTCATCATGGGCTGATGTTAAATGTATCATCATTGCATACATTTGCGAATGGTACCCTGTTTCTGAAATGCTTAGAGAAGTGTTGGAGAGGAGACTGCAGAAGTAAAAATAACAATAAACAGACATACTATCTGTCCATTCAATTCAATAATATCACCCTTGGTGTTGCAACACAACGCTACTATAATATGATGAATTAATGTAATAGAAAATGTTTTGTCTTTAGTGTTTCATTTTCTATGAAAATACTAGCCACAGAAACTATAGTTTCCAGTGTCAGAAACTCCACTCAAACTAGCATAAAACAAACATGCATTGCCTCATATAACTGATCATACCATGATATAGTTTTTGGATTTTCATGAGCAACAAATTCAAAAAGCAACAACAGAGATTCATGATGTCTCTCTTTCCAGTTCTTGGACACCTTCTTTTTATGTAATGGGCATGATAGTTTTGAGAAATCAAGATCATCACAGAAAGATATTATCTTATTTAACATTTTCATATTGATGCTATAACAAATTGCTATGAACTTGGTGACTTAAAGTAACAGAAATTTATTTTATGATCCTTTTGGAGGTCAGAAGTCTCAATGAGTCTTGTGGAGCTAATATCAATGTGTCAGCAGTACTTCATGCCTTCCTGCTGAGTCTAGGGAAAAATTTATTTCTTCATCTCTTTTGACTTCATGATGGTGCCAAATTCATTGGTTTATCTTCAAAGCAATTGCACTACACTGTCCACCCTTTCACTGTCATTGCTCTTTATCTAACTTTTCTTGCGTGTAGTTCAATGATAAGAAACTTCCTGAGTACAGTGAACCCATTCTCATGATCCAAAATAATTTTTAGATCTCAACTTTTTAGTTAATTGACAACTGTAGTTGTCCTTTTGCAACGCCAGGTGACATATTCAGATTCTGGGGTTGAGGATGTAGGCATATCTGCCAGGTCATTATTCTTCTTTACTGGACCACTGTGTCAACAGAGATTGTGCAGTCTGACTAGTTTGGACCCTGTGAGGCTAAGATAAGGAGTGAATGGCCAAGGGCCAAAGATTTTTGCTCCAATTGTAGGCATGGAATGGCTTTTGTGAAGAGGGAAAAGAGGAAGATTTCTTACTAGAGTGGAGAAAAGGATGTTGTAGAAGAAAAGCTACCAATATATACCCTCAGGAGAGACAGAAGAACAGTTACATTTGCCTCATTAGAAGCTTCTGTGAGATAGGTACCATGAATTAAATTTCCCCACTTAAGAACCTTTTTTTAAAAATATAAATATTGAAGTTTGGTTGGGCACAAATATTCATATTTAGTCATATTTCTTGCAAACATGAGAATATATATTTCAAAATGTGAAACTCTTTACCAAAACCTTGTTCTTTATACTTAGCATTGGATGAAACAATGGATTACGTGGTGGAGAGAAAGTCAGTGTCAGAGGTTTGGGACTCAAAATGAAAGTCCCCAAATATGGCATAGAAAGATAATAGTAAAAAAAACCAGAGAGTGTGCCTAGTCTTTCACACCCTGATTGTAGGCTGACTCTGACTTCATATGTTACATGGAAATGGGACTCCATGCACCCGCCTCCTAAATGAGGGTCTTCCCTTTCACATTCATCTACTCACCTATCCCTTCCTTGAAATCACCCCATCCTGGAACTACTAAAGCAACTTCCTGAGAACTTCTATCTTTTATGCCTGCAAAATGTCAGGGTCTCTTTTGTCCCTGGTCCCAAAGGAAAGGCGGTTGCTCATGGGCAATGCTACCTCTCCAAGGGCAGCAACTCTTTTAGATTTGAACATTAATTCATAATCAAACATTGATGAATCATGCTATTTTACTGAAAAGCACAGTCCTTAAGTCAACCACCTAATCTAAGGGAAGAAATTAAACTCTAAACTAACATAAACACATTACAAGTCATTAGTGTAATTAAAAAGGAATGTATAATTAAAACATTTGTGTATTTTAGCTCAAATTCATCTGCGGTTGGAAATTTTAATGAACTGTTCATCAAAGAAGTCTCAGGAGTCTGGGGATAAGTTTAGCATAACAAGAAACTGAATGTTTTCTTCCCATCTACTTCAGGAGCTCCATTCCCTCTGGTTTCTAAAAAGCAATCTGTCATTGGTTCCACCAAACTAATAATGATTCTAAGTGGTTATGATTGCTTCCGTGTTTTCAACTGATGTTATCTTTTTATCCCTTAAGAATCCTGTTTTTCATAATTACTTCTCTTTTGTCCTTTCCTTAAGACAAATGATTTTGTAATTAGCGATGAAAGAAGGAGTCGTCACTCCAAGACATCTGTCAAGTTGTCAGGAAGTATGTCTCCCTGTAGCTATGTTTAAACTTTCTGTTTAATAGCCTCTTGCTTTATTTCACAAGAACATCTCTACGGAATCATGCCCAGGATCTCCTAATGATCAGGTTCTATAAAAGACAGAGCAATTAGACTGTGAGAAATATTGCTCCCCAGAATGTCCTCCCTATTCATAATGTGTGTCTCTCCCTGCTAGCATTTCCTTCACCTAGACTCCAACCCACATGGATGGGCCTGCTCTGTTTGCTCAGGTTTTAGGTTCTATCTCGTGACTTGGCTGAGCATGTCAACAATTAGGCTGACATCTTCCCCAACTTCAGCCTTCAGGTGCAACAGTGTTCTTGCTATCCACAAAGGAATAGCAAGTTACTGTAAGAAACAGAATCCTTCTTTCTTTCAGGGAGCAAAGCTGCATCAGTACTGTGTATTTACCAGTGCACCCTACAGAGAAACACACGGCTTGCTCACAGGTTTGCTGTATTGTATCATCTGCTTCAAGGAACAACCTCCCAGTGATTCTTAAATCCTTGCTCCTTATGAACAGAATCAAGACCAACAAAACATCCGGAGAAGTGCTGAGGAATATGAACAGCCTATTTCAGGATGGTATTTACGATTATCACTGATCTCCAATTCGAATGCCATTCTGTCAACAGCTAAGACCCTAAATCTCACAGAAATTTCAAGCTGCTGTAATCACTCATTCTTTATTCTTTTACAAGCTGTTTAACCCATGACTCTTGTTCTTCAGGAAAGAAACCTAGCACAGAGGGTTCAGTGATTTTCCATGAGTTACACCCAAGTGTCAGAGAGATCCAGGGGTAGCACAACTTGTTGAACTGTCATCTTGCGCTGACTTTTCCCCTAGCTCCGAAAGAGACATAGAGACAGAACTGGCCACATTGAATGAATGAACACAATTCCATCCTTTTCTTAGGGGGCATTTAAATTGGTAGATTTGTCCCTTGCTCTGATCTCCCTTCCAGTTTTCCTCTCCTGTGGAACAGTGGCCTGGTGGTCTGAGGAATCTGTTGAGCCTTGAAATTATCTGAAAGTTACCAAGATGAAACGGGAAAGCTCTTCTCAACATGTTTTTCCTTACAGGTGGTTTTCCATTTAAGAGCAGAATACAGCAAATAGAAAGCTTCTAGAATA
>RJWT010022662.1:0-17098 GCA_004365215.1 Cuniculus paca | reverse complement strand
GCAGGGAACCACTGTGCAGTGCCGAGTGAAGGGAGAGCTAGGTATTTATGTATTATAACCATACCCCCGGTGACAGTGGTTACAATTAAGCATGCATCTATGACGTCCTGGTTGCCATCCCCATTGACAATGGTTGTAATTACACATACATCTATAACATCTTGGTCCATCCTGGTTGATAATGATTACAATTACACATACACCTATAACATCCTGGTTGGCATACCTGCTGGGGCATGGTGTACCGAACAGGCCTGAGAATACAGAATTAAGTTACATTCTCAAGGGGGGGTAGCCTCACAAGCAAGGGAGTGGGGAGGTACAGACAGGGTTCAGTAGTTTTTATATTATGTCAGCTACAACAGTAAGGCTAGTATCTTCCTTGCCAAGATGGGTTATTACTAAATCAGGCATGATGTTGGGGCCATTTAAATCTAGCTTTAAGGATTCACAGCCAGAAAAAGAAAGGCATGGACCAGAAGTAAGTGATGTGAATACTTCTTAGAAAGAAGACAGACTTGATGGACATGGTGGTACACACCTGTAATCCCAGCACTTGGGAGGCTGAGGCAGGAAGATCATTGCAAGCTCAAGGCTGGCTGGGGCTAGAAAGTGATTTTAAGGCCAGTGTAAACTGAGTAGTGAAACCTTATCTCAAAAAGAGAGAGAGAGAGAGAGAAGGAAGAAGAAGAAGAACAGGAGGAGGAGGAGGAAGAGGAAGAGGGAGAAGAAGAGGAGGAAGAAGAGGAAGAGGGAGAAGAAGAAGAGGAGGAGGAAGAGGAAGAGGGAGAAGAAGAAGAGGAGGAGGAAGAGGAAGAGGGAGAAGAAGAAGAGGAGGAGGAAGAAGAAGACAAAAGGACAGACTTATTTAAAGGTTTTTTTATTTCCACTCCAAATATAATGTTTTGGGTAACTTTTAGGAAGAAAAAAAAGTTGGAATACTTAGCAATTTTGGATTTTCCAAGCTAAACAAAAAAAAGTTATGATTGTAGCTGTAAATTTACTCACAAACCAAAAGCATTTCTTTACATCAAACACCTGGCTGAAGGATAAAGAATAACTTTACCTTTTGGAACTCACAAGGTCCAAGTTAGAAAACAACTCCTTCAATAGAGCAGGTAGTTCAAAGGAAATGCTAAGGCAGGGAAAAGGCCTGTTGATTGTGAGGTAATATTTGAACTCACACACCAAAATCAAAGGTGCCCTCCCAGATGTGTGTCAGTAATTTAATTCTCCTCAGTGTGTAATCTGATTTTCCACTGTAAGTCAATACAATAATCACAACAGCAAATACTTAAATATATGCTTCAAACCTGGATAATTGCCCAGAAGTGAAATGCATCCAAAGATCCAATATTCTGACATTTAATAAAAGTCTGAATTATATTTGAAGCCTGCTGTGATTTAATTTTCTTAAGTCCAATATTTAATAAAACAATGGTAAACCATTACAAGTATCTTGTTCCATTCAGAAACTACTGGTTACCTGGTTGGTTCTGGGGTCACCTTGCAAGAGATTAAATCCCAAGTTAGTTGCTAACTAGCTGTCTAACAAATTACCCAATTCTGTCTGTCCCTCAGTTTTCTCATCAGTAAAAAGGGCTGAATGTAGAGTTTACTTAACATGACTGTTGGGAAAATTCATGAATTGATACATGAAGAGCTTAGACACTGGCTGGAAATTAGTGAGGACTCAGTGTAAGTTAGCTATGTTTGTTTACTAAAAGTGTAACAGGCTGTCCCCTCTTCCTGTTTTGTTCATTTGCTTGATTGCTTGCTTCAAATAACTGTACATTAAATTCTTTTTAGATGGAGAAGTCTACCAAGTGCAGGCTTCACAAGAACAATCTAAGGCTGTATGGACTTAGAATATAAGCAGTCATGTGTCTGAATCAAACATCATCACAGAGAAAGCTAATTTTAGGCAAACATAACTGGCACAGGCATCTGAGTTCACAAATCTTATAGAATTTCAACAAAGCTCAAGGAAAGAAAGACTTGATGAACAATGTACTGAAACAAAATTGCTCATGTCTTCTGCCATCTGCACCATCAACACCATAAGAGTAAGAAGGATGTCCCATTTGCCTTGTGATCCTCAGAGGCCAATAGAACATCAAGAATCTAAAACTTGGTGATGCTGGTTGAGAGTTAACTAAAAGAAATTGAAAATCAACTATAGATTTGACACAGCTAATGATGCATCCTTTCTTTGTGTGTGCTGACTCTACCTCACAGCAAAGTACTTCACCAATAAGGCTACCCAAACACAAAAATTTTACTAAATTTTTCTGTAAAACTGGTGAAGGCTTTGTTTCTCATCCCAGGTCTCTTGTTATTTAGGTACAATATGACATAAATGGGATAAGAACTCATGATAATAAAAGCTCTCATTTATTGAGAGCTAAAATGTGCCAGGATCTATGCTATTTAATTTTTATTTTAAATAATGTCTAGGCTGTAGCTATTACTGTTGTGCCAGCTTTACAGATGGTGAAAATAGAGAACATGAAGATAAGTGAGTTTTTCCAAAATCAAACAGCTAACAAGCAGCAGACATCAGCCTGAAACCCAGTTTTATCTGATTCAAGATGGACCTGATTTTAACCAGTATGTAGCAGTTAACCTTCTTAAAAAATCACAGTATAATAGTGAAGATGATTTTGAATATTTTACAGGTAAGGAAACTGAGGCTCAAAGATATGAAGTACCAGGTATCACCTGACTCATTAAAGACAAGGCCTAGGGCTTGAACCTAGACTCCTGTCTAACAAGCCAAATGCTTTCTCATGTACACTGTCACTTCCTTTTTTAACAAAAGCAGCACTAATCTAAGTTCAGTAGACCTCAGTCTCTTTGCTGAATGCTAAAAAGGAATTCCTTTACAGAAATGACTTACTCTTGTTTCATAAGTTCAATCAATTCTTTTGTAATCCAAAAAATGCAACATGAATTAAATTCCATGGGTTAGTAGCCTAAGCATTCATTTTTAAAAATTTTTCTCTGCCGTTGAAATTGTTACTGCTGAACACAGATTCCTTTCCAGGGACTGGGGCTGATGGAGAAAAAGGAAAAAGAAAGGCACAGTTCAAATCTATTTTCACAATCAGATCTACCACTCACCGAGTGGTTGCCAATACACGTGGGTGAAAATAGTTACCTGATAATTTCTGGCATCTAAACTAAGTACCATTGTGTCCAATCCAATTGTTAAAGATGCCCATAGTATACCAGTCATTGTTCACAAACCAGCATTCTAATTGATTAAAAAAAGTTATATATGCAGAATGCAAATCTTATTATAGCAACAATAAAACTTGCTTCAGTTTAAAAGGAAGGCTGCTGCTCCAACATGCTTAGTGCAATGTCCATCCAAGAAGTGGATAGAATAAGAGTTGAACTCCGAAGCCCATGATCTCCAGTTGTTTACGAATCTCTCTAGTCATGTATTTTGAGGATTCAGCTTTATCTGATTCCAAGTATATTTTATATTTTCCTTCTCCTTTGCTCCCACCAAGTCCTAGATAGCCCTTGTCATACTGTATTTTCTTTATCTCCTTCCCCACCCCCTCAAGAATGTGAACCTCCTTGAGTGAAGGGATCATGACCTATCTCATATTGAATCACTAGCACTTTGTAAAATGTCTGAACATAAGCAGCACTCAGTAAATTCTTGCTCAGTCAAGGAAGAAAGCAACTGACATTGATTAATTATACATTTATTAGTAGTGCCCATCTACTAGGTTGGTTGTAAAAATTAAATGAGATCCCTTAGCACAGTAAGCATTCATTTAATAATAGCTGCTCTAATAATTAGCACTATTACCACCTACCTATGCGATGCTGATTAATCATTACCTGAAAGATACACTCCAGGAGTTCCCAGTCATGCCATTATTAAGTGGCAGAATTTGAACCTAAGCCCATTTTTCTCCAAAGAACATGCTCTAACCCTATATCATTCTGCTTACTTTCCAATTTCACTGTCAACTCTAACATAAATCAGTCTACTGTTTGGGTCTAAAGAGAACCAAAGGCCACCTCAGGGCGACCAGTTGTATGTTGTTATCCTCAGAGATAGGGAGTCAGATAATACAGGACACCTGGCACCTTCCATGGTTGAGAGGAAGAGTCATCAAGCTGTTCCAGGCTGCTTGATCTCAATTTAATCCCTGAGTGGATAGAAAGAAACAAACTGCAGTCACTGTAGCTTGTGTGGTTGAAATAAATGTAAATTTTCCCTGAGCTTGCAGTTTTCTCCCCAAATGTGCATCACTGGTAGTACTATACTGTACATATATTTTCTGTTTAGTGAGATTAATCATGAGTCTATTAAATCATGTGGATGCTGCTAGTCCAATGGCACAGGTTTGGATTAAATGTTAAGAGGATGCTGAACTGAAATAATTTTCTTTTCCTCCATTTGCACTTCAATTTCCTCTTCTCCCCAAGGAGCTGTGGGCAGCAGCTGTCTGGGAAGACAGTCTGTGAGGCAGTCTGGGTGGGCAAGGGGTGCAGTAAAGAAAGAGCAGTCAATTAGCAATGCCTGTTTCACTTGCTGCATGATCTCAGGCAAGTCTTTCTATCTCTGTATGCTTCTGTTTGCTCAGCCACAAATGAGAGAAATAATGCACCGACCTATTAAGAATTAGAAGTTCACACTTGCAAAGAACCTAAAAAGCTACTAAAGAGATAATAAAAAGGGATTTATTACATATGCAAATCACCAGATTATGTTCTACCCCATATCAAGTAAGCACAGATTTCCTAAACTTTGTTCCCATAAACCTTCTCAGGCTACTGCTAAAGATTCTTTTTTTTTTTTTTTTTTTTTGCGGCACTGGAGATTGAACTCACGACCTTGCGCTTGCCAGGCAGGCACTTAGACCGCTGAGCTAGATCCCCAGCCCCTGCTAAAGATTCTTCACCCAGAGAGACCACAGCCAGTCACTCAGTCACATGCAGCCTGGAGGTCCCTTTGGCTCAAGAGGTCAGATGTGTTCCCCTTGCAGTGTGTTTTCCCTCTGTGAACTCAGCCAAGAATCCAAGATTGGATGTCTCAGCCCTCAGACCTTCCTTGTCTAAATGTATCAAGATAAAATTTTAATTGCATCAAACAACCTACATTAATCTGTATGTTTAGCCTTCTGGGAACCTTAGGATAAATTAAATTATCTCCCTGGCAAAAGAAGGGAACTCTTAAAGCAACAAAATGAATCATTGATGTACAATAAAGGGTTAAAGGTAGGCATGCATCAGATCCTAAAAGATTTGTTCACAATTTTCAAAGTCCAGTGATTTCACCTCCTTCTCAGAGGTAGGGCTTCCTTTAAAGGAGAACAGCATAAGAACTTTAAAGAGATTGGGGAACATCAGACATTTCCTTCTTCAACAGAAGCCATCCTAGGAGGTAACAGTCTTCCCTACCACATACTTACTCCTTAAATTAATAAAAAATAAAGAGTGGGAAAATGGGATATAGTAGAGTCAAAGAGGGCCATGAACGTGATGCTTTTTACTGACCTCAAAAGCAAAAGAGACTAAGGAACCAGAAGTGAGTTTTTAAGAACCTACTGTATAAAAAAAACCTAGTAGTTGTGATCATGACAGAGCACTGAGATAACTTCTACAGGAATCCATAAGCCCTTGAAACATGAGCAACAGGAAACAATAGGGCAAGATACTCAGACAGGAATTTGAGCACCATTGCCAAGTCTCTGCAGAAGGGGCACTTGGCTCACCCTTGAGTAATAAAGGCAAGGGCTTAGCATAGGTACACAGTGAATTGCCTGGGTGAACAAACAACAAATCGACTCTACTGAGCACTGTGAGTTGTCTTGAAAGAATTCATTCATGTTTTTAAGCTTGGATTCAAGAACTCTAACCAGGTGTTTTCTACATCCACACTACTACTATGTCACAGGTGGTGAATAGATCGGCCTACGTTAGAAATACCTATACACCTCCTTCACAAAGAGGAATGAGGCAATGGTCACATGCAGTCTCTGTGTTCTCTTGTTGGTCTCTAACACTCCCCTAGTGACTCTCACCTAGTCTTCTCCTCCCTGTGTCTCCCTCATCACCCATTCCTCATCCTTTTTCCTCAGTTCATAGTAATCTGTTAAAATAACTCATACTAAATTATGAATGAGAGTTTTACCAGAAGAAGGCATTCTAAAGTAGAAGGACCATTAAACTCAATTTTCTTTAGGTTTTTTTTTTTAGTAGTATGTGTTTGCAATACATGGTAAATACACTTATCTTTGGGAATTAGTACATATTCACACTACATCTTTATAATTTTTACTTCCCCTTCCCTTCAATTCATCTTCAGGTTAAAAGTTGAGTAACCTACGGGAGACTTTTAAAGTATTAGAATATCTTGGTCTTGGGATGCAAGCTATTAAAAGCAAATCAAGCTACTTCAAGCAAAAGGCAATCTGCTCCATTCTGTCTCCCTGCCTCTGCTTCATCCACGTGGCAAAATAAGGCTGACCTGAATTCTTGAGATTCCATGTTAATGTTTTAGAGAGAGACTAGCTGTCTCTAAATACCATCTCTGATTTCTGGAGGGACAAACTCCAACTGGGTCAGCCTGGCCTGATTCAAGGCCAAGGATGTGGGAATGACACAGCTCTAAAATGAATGTTAAGGCCTTACCAATGAGGTAGGAGTTTTGTTGATAGGTATTTTACAGACTGGAGACACATCCTAAAAGACATCTCCTACAAAGGGCCTTTTCTCAGATACTTTAAATTTGCATTTCCTAACCTCCTGATGGTAGTTACATCAAAACTTCACCAGAAGAGTCTGAATCAGTGTGTCAGGGATGGGGCCAGACAAAGTCTACAAGGAGTGATCAAAATATACAGTGAATGGGTAAACGTATTACAGTAAAAGACACTGTTATGACTTGTATCCATATGTCTCCCCAAAGCCTCAGACATTCACAGGTGGGGCATTTTGGAACTAGCTGAATTTAGGGTTCAATGCTGGGATTGAGGGTGCTGCACACTGAGTGTGGGTGGTACCACCCAAAGGGCAGTCAGCCTGAATGAAATATAAAGGGACAGAGAGAAAGAAGGCCGCCGCTGCTGCTGCTGCTGCTGTGGCTTACTGTTTGTAGACTTCTGGCTGCCCTGCCATGCCTTGAATTGTTTTGCCTTTGAGATGTCCCTCTGCCATGCCACCCTGCCTTGGAGCCAGCCACATATGGACTAAACCTCTACGAAGTGTGAGTCAAAATAAACCTTTTCTCCTTTAACTTTGCTTGTTAGGTATTTTGTGTCAGCAATGAGAAAAGTAACAAATATGGACACACTGTCATAATTCTCATCAAAATACTCCCCCTTGTTTCAAATACACTTATCCCATCATTCTTGCCACTTTCTTAACCAGCTCTTTCGTGAATGTCCTCATGAAATGTGATTTTTAAAAATATGATGAATGCTGCTGCTTAGTGTAGCCGCACAGGTCTGGAGAATACCACCCCATGTCCCACTGCTTCCCTGGGGACCTGGGTTCAGAGAACCCACCCCATGTCCCACTGCTTCCCTGGGCACCTGGGTTCAGAGAAACCCAGGTGCCTGGCCCATTTCCCTACACCACAGAGAGGCAGCCAATGTGGGAAGCACCTGGGACTCCACAACTGGCTTGTTGAGAAGAACCCAGGAAAATGTCAAGGCAATGCAGCAAAAGGCAATTTCAGACTTCCAGCCCACAGAGAACAAGTCTGGGAGACATACATATGGAAGAAAATGGAAGTCAGACACCTGATATCTCTGAAAGGATAGCAATTGAAGTAAAGAAACAACTTCATGAGGCTATAAAAATAATCAGATCAGGAATAATATCTCAGGTAAAAGAAATCACAAACATAATAAAAGAATTACTGAGCATATCTGAAGAAGACATAGATAAAAAAGAGGAGCATAGAAAATGATGGAAACCTTGAATGAACAGGAAGAAACCTTGAATGAATAGGAAGAAATTACAGTGCATGAAACAGATTCTAAGAGCTATCCAAGAAATTAAAAACTCCATCAAAAGCTGGCAAAAACTGCTTGAAAGAGACTGAAGATAGACTTTCAGACCTTGAAGACAAGATTGCAGCTAGCAATTGTGAAGGAAAGATCTCTTTAAAATAGCAAGGAACTAGGAAATAACATTTCAATGACTGTAAGACAATGCAAAGAAAAATAATTTAAGACTGATAGGTGACAGTGAAAAGCAGGGGCCAACACAAATGACATAAAAAGACTATTTACCAAAGTAATAGCAGAAAACTTCCCAAACATGGGAAAAGGACCTGTCATACAGATAAGTGAGGCATATAGAACTCCAACTAGCCATAACCAAAACAAATCTACACCCAGACATATAATAATCAAGATCCCAGAAATTTGGCACAAAAACAGAAGATTAAAGGCTGTTAGAGAAAAGAAACAGATCATCTATAAAGGAAAACCCATCAGAATCATGGCAAACTTCTCTACACAAACCATCAAATCAAGAAGAGTTTGGAATGAAGTGTTTCAAATCCTGAAAGAAAACAACTTCCAACCCAGATTGATATTTGATGCAAAACTATCTTTCAAAATCAATGGAAAAATGAGATATTTCCATGATTAAGAACAACCGATGGAATTCATGATCACCAAACCAACCCTACAAAGAGCACTGAAGGATATTCTAGAGAGAGATAAAGATGACCATAGTTCCAGGAACATCAGTAGAGGAGGATCAACAAACAGGGCAGGCAACTGAATGGAGGGGAAAAGTAGGGTGCCAATAGCAGGAGGAAAGCATAGCAGAGATGAGCCAAGGCATACCAGTTGTAACCATTAATGTAGACGGCTTCAATTCACCAATAAAAAGAAACACATGGAGAGTGGATGAAGAAGCAAGATCCATCAATATGCTATATACACAAAACGCATTTAACTCAAAAGGAAATTCATAGACCAAAAGTCAAAGGAGAGAAAACAATTGTTTCATGCAACAGGAAACCAGAAAAAAGCAGGGATAACTTGCCCATCAACCACAGAATGGATAAGAAAGATACAGTATTTTCATACAATGGAAAGCTACTCAGCTATAAATAAGGATAATCTTGAGGCTCTTTAGGTAAATGGATGCAACTTGAGATAATCCTCATGGGTGAGACGGTTTGGCCTCATATGGGTGAACATTGTGTTATAGCCTAGCTTAAAAAACTGAAGGTGTTAGTGGGATCCAAAATGTACAACAGATATTGTGAAAGTGGTAGGGGAGGAAACATCTAAAAAGGGAAGGTGTTGACCATTGTTAATTTCCTATTGTCTTGTTTTGAATTCCTGTATTGTTTTCATAGTTTTGTTAGGTTTGGTTTTGTTCTGTCTTGTTCTGCTTGATTTTATTATGTCTGATGGTATAAACAGCTATTTTGAAGAAAACAAGAGACATGGTAGCTGTTGTTGATTTCCTATTATCTTGTTTTGAAGTTCTGTATCGCTTTCATGGTTCTGTTCTGCTTAGCTTTATTCTGTTTTGTTTGGTTTGGTTTTATTCTCTTTAAAATAAAAAAAAAGTTACCTTTTGAAGTTCAATAAAGCTAGTTTTTTTCCTTAAAAAAATAATTCAAATAAAAAGATTGTTTCACTTCTTTACAATTGTTTTTTGCTTGCCCATTTTTATTTTTTGATACAAGGTTTCACTATGTAGTTCATGCTGACCTTAAACTCACTATGTAACCCAGGCTGGCCTCAAATTCACTGCACTCTCCTGCTTCAGCTTCCTAAGTGCTAGGGATATAGGCATATGCTACCACACCTAGCTTCACAAATTGGCAAAGATATAAGAGTATAATCCCCAGTACTAGAAAGGGTGTGGGAAGGCAGGCTCTCCACCACATTGCTAATGGGGGTAAGAACTGGTGTAACTTTTCTGGAAGGTAATTTGGAGTCTTAAAATGACCTTAAACTTATATTTAGTAGTTTTGCTTTTAAAATTATCCTTTAAAAACTTAAGACCAAGCACAAAGATTTATGATAGTTGACCATAACAACATTGAATATATTGACAAATACCTGGAAAAGAATATTTGATAATAGCAATTGGTTAAGCACAATGACGCAGGTACTTAGAATGGAGATGATGCCACCACTAAAAACGATGAGGTACAGTTATATTTATAGACCAGGAAATGTGTTGGTAAAATGTTTAGTGAAAATGTAGTTGCAAAAGGTACAATCTCATTTTTATATTACATAAATTGTAGTAGATATTTTTAGGCATGTCTACCTAGCTAAAATCCATTATAGTCAGCCCTTTGTATCCATAGATTTAGCCAACTGCAAGTTGAAAATATGATTTTAAAGGTCATCTGTAATGAACATGTACATTATTCCTGAATCCAGTATAACTATTATTCCCTAAACAATACAGTATAACAAGTATATATACGTAGTATTTATATTATATTATGTATCATAAGCAATACAGAGACGAGTTGCAGTACATATACACAAAGGGATCCATAAGTTATATGCAATATTACATAAGGGACTTGAGCATCCACAGATTTGGCAGGAGGGAGGGGGATACATTCCTGAAATAAGTTTCCTGCTGAGACCAAAAGAGAACTATATTTGGAACTACTCCACATACACACACACAGTCCCTGCTCAAAGAGGGTAGCTTCCTGGCTGTTTTAATAATACTTTGGTGGACTGATGTGAGGAACAAATAGCAAAATGTTCTTATTCTGGAGAATTGGAAATAATAGTCTCAAAGACCAGTGTCATATAATTGTTGGGATGTGAACCGAAGGACATTGTCAAATCAGGGCTGGAGTGGCCATTTTCATCTACCTGCAAGTGAAAGAGTAGGCAGAGGGAGGCCTGTGTGTAGAAAGGACAGGAGTGGAGCAAACAAAGACACAGGGAATGGGTGTTACAAGAGGCTTCGATGGGTAAAAGAAGGGGTGTCACTGTCTCATTCCTCTCCCCACTATTGGATAAATTCCCTCTGAGTTACCTTGAGTCACATAAGAATAAACCTTCATGAATAAGTTCTGGATATTTAATGTCTGTCATGATAACTATATTTAAAAAGATTGTATTGGATACTATTCATTCATTTCATTCATTCATTCATTCAAGGCAGGATCTCACTAACTTTCCCCAGGTTGGCCTCAAACTTGCAATTCTCCTCAGCCTCCCAAGTAACTGGAATTATAGGCATGTGCCACCATTCCCAGCTTGTATCTCAGTTCTCTTATAAGCAAAATGGAATTAATTTTTATACTGGCTCAATAGGAGTATTATAATGACTTGCAAAGTTCTTAGCATCATACCTGTAACACAGCACAAGCATTGAATAGCTGAATCCCTAACGGCCCCGTTCCAGGAGAAGAGGTTCCTTCCTTTCCAAGAGACGTTAGTATCCTACCTCCTAGGCAAATGCTTCTTAAACTTCAGTGTACAAATGTGTCTTCTAGAGATGATGCCAAACTGCAGCTCCATTCAGCAGGGTTGGTGGAAGGGGAACTGAGAATTTGCACTTCTAACTAGTCCCAGTAGGTGATGCCACTTCTGCTTCTCTGCCAGTGCTAGTGCTAGAATTTGCCTTCAAGAAGGTCTAACACATAAGATATTCTCATACCAATTATCTACATGCAAAATAATTAATTGGAAATGTTTCATTGTGGGGTATTTTGATGACTTCCAAACTCCCATATTCTAGTCATGTTGGGGTTAAATACTGCCGTGTTTTTACTTTCATCTCCCAGAGAAACGGTTTCTAAAATATATTATTAGTTCACTTTTTGGCTTTGGTAAGTACAAGACATAATTTAATCTTTCTTTGATGATTTGTGAGGCACTTCAGACCCTTGCAGTGCCTCAGGTCATTATTTAGAACATTTATTTTCATTGCCCTGTCTTAAAGATGCAAGAGTTATAGGATAAGAAATTGCACTGAATTTGTTCAGATCCAGAGCATAGCCTGAACTCTGTTGAAGGATTTTATATTTCTACTAACTCTTTTGAATGAGTAGCTCATCCTGCCTGAATGTAAAATAATGAGCACTATTCTGGTTAATTGAAGGACCTGGTTGTGCTCTGAAAGGTCATATAGAATGCCAGGGACATCACCAGAGACTCTTCTGATAGGTCACTCTGACCTTTCACCTTCCAAGGAGAGTGGTGAGGGGCACATCCACAGGTCTATTCCAGACTTCAGGGAGCCTGAGAACCATTTAGCTCATCATCCATGCAAATGTCCTTTCTCCCCAGTCCTGGGAGGACAAAAATTACGATTGCCTCACAGCTATTTCTGGGGCTGAGGGTATAACTCAGTGATAGTAGGATCCTTGCTCACCATGTGTGAGGTCCTGGGTTGGGAGGCCCTCAGTTCTACCCACAGCACTTCAAAAAAAAGGGGGGGAGGGAAGTAGGAATGAAGAAGTAAGTTTAGCTTGCAATGGTTCTGTGGCAGGTTTCTGCTCTATGGAATGGTCATTCTCAAGTGGGTTCAAGCTCCAAAGATCTATCAGAAACCAGGCAAGCCATGGGTAGCCTTGCCCAGCTGCATTTTTCTCCACTCAGTTCTAATTGATTCCTCCCATCTCCATACCACTCTCCTTGCTCTTCTTTTCCTCTTTCCACCCTGTCAGGCATTCTTACTGAGAGAAGACACCTGTTGCTTCACGTCAAAGAGGAGCCAATGTCCTCTCTCCAACCTCCACTCAGGCATCTCCTTTGTTTCCAGTCCTTTCCCCATGAGGTTTCTCTGTAAGTACCAGATCCAGTCTTATAGAGGACTTGGTCTCTTTTTATGCACTATTTTTCCCAGATTCCAAATCTTTCCGAATATCTACAGATCACTGCACACACATGTACTTGCTACAGGTTATTTGGGCACGTATTTCTAAAGCTTTAAGAATGTTCATACTTCTGAACCTAGCAATTTTCCTGTTATGAATTTACTCTGAAAATAATTAACATTGGGCACAAAAATTTATGAGGATCGTTCACACCAACATTGAGTATACTGGAAAACACTTGGAGGGAAGACTATCCAATGATAGCAATTGGTGTGCAAAGTGAGGCAGGTGCATGGAATCGTTGCTACACCCTTCACTCCTTCGAGGCCTGAGATACACCTGATCTGACGCCCTTTCCACTTGGGAAGCAGCGCCACCACCAATCCAACATAAATGCACACTGAACCTCCAGAGGCATCAAAGTATGATATAGATCAGTGCTGCCCAGTAGAAACATAATGCAAGAAATATATTTGTAACTGAAAATTTTCTAACAGCAATTTTAAAACAGTAAAAGGAAAGATAAAATTAATTTTAATGATATATTTCTGACCCCAGATAGTAAAAATATCATTCTAGCAGGTATTCGATGTAAAAAAAATTATCAGTGAGCTAGATGTTTAACATTGCTTTTTCTGTGGGAAGTCTTTGAAACCCACTTACTAAACATCTCACTTGGAACCAGCCAAAAAGCAAGAATTTAATAAGCACGTGTGACAACTGGCTCCCATTATTGGGCAGAGCAGAATGTTGATCTTTACCATGGTTGTTTTGTATTTGTTTTTTGAGACAAGCTCTCAGAATGCAATTCAGGCTGGCCTTGAACTCACTATGTAGCACAGACTGGCCTCAAGGTCACAGTGACCCTCCTGTCTCAGCCTCCTGAGTGCTGGGATTATAGGTGTGCACCACCATGCCCAGTCTACTATGATTTTCTTAAAGGAGCAGGGTAAGAGGTTTTATAAACCAGAATATCATGAGATCTGCATCCTTAAAATCCTTTTTAGATAACTCTCTCTCAAATTTCCAACCCAAGGCAACTGGTCAGAATCTGCCATCCTCTCGATCACAGTCACCTTATTATTCTGTCCTGTTCTCCCATATCCCTCTCTCTTATCTTATTCTCTCTTATCTTATTCTCTCTTATCTCTTATTCTGTCCTGTTCTCCCATATCCTTCTCCCTCATCTCCCTCCTCCTCAGCTTGTCATTAGTGCCCCGACCCCTGGTGCCCAAACTCTTCTCCAACTGTGTTGTTTTTTTTTTTTAAATCCAAGAAGTAGTCCTCCTGGAAATGCAGTGAATGAGATGGTCATACTCTCTTCTGCTTCAAGGTTCACTGTTCAGCCACACCAGCTAGCCCAGCTCCTAGGTTTCTTGGGTGGGCCACGCCTGGGTGAATACAAGTGATCCCTAGCTAAGAACAGAGGAGCCACTCTTCAGATGCATAGGGACTTCACCACGGCAACCAAATCTGCCTGCCATGAAAATGCCCCTGTTAACCAACCCACTTTTCCCAGCCCGTCTTAGGAAGGCTGCCAGCACTGCAGCACACAGGGTGAATTAATGGGAAGAAAAAGGATTTGTGTACCATGGTAATCACCACTGTTCCCTCCCTGTGACTCCTGAAAGTCTTGGAAGTGAGAGAGAGGAAAAGCTGGATGCAAGGCAACACTCTCTGGACTGTGGTTTTATTATATGCAGCTGTAGGGGCTATGGAATTCATTCTGATCTGTTTGCACAGCTTTATGTCAACAGTGATTAGTGTATCTATGCTTTCCTTGTCTAAGACCCAGATGTGCTATCTCCCAAAGATAATGCAGGCTGAGCTACATCTTTCAATGATGGGGATGGATTTTGGTGTGTTTGGTCCTATCCTCCCTAAGAGTTCTTAAAGTCATAGTTACAAATCATTTGTGATGAGGATTGCAAACCTCAGTCATAAGATAGATCCTTTATCTATGGAAAAATCGACACAAGTAATAATGTTTAGATAAAACTTTGATTTTCTGAAGACTGTTGGATCTAAATGAATGAATGTCCACATAAAAAATAAGATTGGACTACCCAGGATCTACCCCAAAATGGCCCACATTTTCATGAGAATCATCCTCAACTCAGACTTTTCAGAGCCATTCTAACCCAAAAGTTCCTAAGAATAATCTATTGAACCCCTGAAGTTTTTTAAACCAATGCAGTACTGTAGAAATAGGTCATACAGGGATAGCGTGAATTTGATTTGCACTCAATTCAACATATTTAACCTCATGTACATCCTTCACAGAAAATCTGGCTGAAGACCTGGCCATCCTTGATACACCTACTTGTATCTAAACAATAAAAAATATTCAGGATATATCTATGGTTCTTTTCATCTTTCCCCAATGAGTTAAGTAATTCTAATACTGAATGGCTTTTTAATGTCTTTCATACACTCATCCTCCCCTGTCTGCCAGTATTATAATGTATTGTTTGGCTGGTGATTTTCCTTATTTTTTTTCTCAACTCAGCAGCCAGAACTGCTTCTCCCAACTTGGCAGAAGTTGAAAATGTCCATTCTTGCTGACTTTTATGCTGAACATTGCCAAAAAATCCATAATCCTTAAGGGTTTTAAAATTTTCTATCTTTCGGAGGACCAGAAATTTAATACTTTTCAAGATTGCAGTGTACCTAAAAAGTACCTAACACAAGTCTCCACCTTTTTATGATTCTCAAGAAATATTAATTGCCAAAGAAGAAAAATTATGCAAGAATTGTACTTACAATCTAAATAACTGAAAAGTTTTGTTTGTTAAATCTAGGATCATGTCCTCCCATATATGGAATATGCATAAGTTTCCTCGTAAGTTTCCTCCAAGCTACTTCATTTATGACACTTCTCTCTGCTCATCTGGGTGAATAATAATTTCAGAACAACTAACAACTCCTATGTTACAATGGGAAAAGTCTCAACAATGTGGCTTCTGCCACTAGTGAATTGTGGCCTTATAAAGTCACTTAATATTCATGAGCCACATTTAGTTCATTTGTTAAAACATGAGATTAGATCAGAACAGTGGTGGTGAATCTATGGTACCCGTGCCACAGCAGGAACTTAGAACCATGTCTGTTGGTCTAAGAGCCAAGTAGACCCAGCCAAGCTTTGACAGATTATCCGCATGCATTCAACAGCAAAGGCTACATTAGTTGTGCAAAAGTGCACCAAATGCAAACTTTGCACCTTTCCATAAAAAGCTGTTTGTAGCATTGAAAGTTCTGTTACTGTGTTTTTCTTTTAAAACAAAAGATGTTAATGTATGAGTTGGTTTTTCTAAACTAAAATCTCAGTATTTGGGTTAATAGGAGTGTTGGCACTTTGAGATAAATAAGTGGGTTTGGGGGTTGCAGTTTGGGCACTCATCTCTAAAAGGATTGCCACCCCTGGATTTGCCAAATGGTTCCCAAGATAGAGGTCTCTGAGGGACTGCATCCATGGGACTTCCAAATCTACAATGTACGTCTAGCAGGCTTTAAACAAAGGCATAACTGTTTGTTTCAAATACATGTAATTCCTATTCTAATTAACAAAGCTTAATTTTGTGTAAAAAGATTACTGA
Organism: Cuniculus paca; assembly: GCA_004365215.1. Classification (NCBI taxonomy): domain Eukaryota; kingdom Metazoa; phylum Chordata; class Mammalia; order Rodentia; family Cuniculidae; genus Cuniculus; species Cuniculus paca. The sequence goes on along the minus strand of RJWT010022662.1, from coordinate 697 downwards.
GGGGAAAGAGCTAAAGATGGCGGAACAGTAAGCAGCAGAGTAAACTGTCTCTCTGAGAGAAACAGTTCAGATGCTGGAATATAACATAATGGAGAGGACAAGAAGGAAGGAAGTGAGTCCCCTGAACCAAGGAAGAATCTAAAATATGAATTGAAGCCCACAAAGAGAATAAAAAGAATTTAAATGAAGAAGAAGGTGGTGGCTGGCAGCGCCTCAGCCTGGAGCGGGATTCACCCTGCCAGAAGACCTGCTGAGCCTGGAGACCCACTGTCGTGGTTACGGTCATGGTGGCAGCTGCGGTCGACCCCAGAGGTCTCTGTGGAGAGGCGCGGGGATGAAGTAGAGTGGCGGACATGGAGATCTCCACTGGCTGCTGGCAAGTGCTTAGAATTCCACCCCCACACCCCCACCCCACGGGAGAGAGTGATCAGCCAGACTCCATCTTGGAGTCGGGCAGGTTACGCCCGCCCAAGGCCAAGACTGCTAACTACTTCTGGCATCAGCACCAGGTTGTGGGCGGACCCGTGGAAGTTGCTTGAACTGAAACCAGAAAAACCAGTCATTTGGGAGCTCCAGGTTGTGGGCGGACCTGCAGAAGCTGATTGGTTGGAGATCAGCTCCCATGCGTGTTTCAGACAATATCACTAAACAGCTTAGATTCACAGGGCCTGACCAGGTCTGCTCCCATGCAAACCCC
>RJWT010022661.1:0-17098 GCA_004365215.1 Cuniculus paca | reverse complement strand
ATAGGTCTAAATTACATGATCATGATATATTGAATTATATTGTTATAAAAAGTTTAAATTACTATAAGACCTAAAGCAAAAAAAAAAAAAACAAAACGTGAATATATGTGAAATTTCATAAAATTGCTTTATATTGTTTTTTCTAAAATATAAACTTAACTAGAATATGAAATTTTCTAGTATACACTAATGCATAGTATAAATATATCAGAAATATATAGTATAAATGCATGTAAGTATATCAAAGATAAATATATGTGTATATTGCAATGATGTAATATACTTCATATTAAAGTTTGATTAAATTTTTTAAAAATTACATTTTCAATTATATATGTGTACATATGATTCAAATAAGACTTTTAAGCATTTTTTGTAAATATTGTAATTTTTCAGTATGGGATAGGAATTTTCTGATCTTTCACTGCCATCTAGTGGTATGTTCAATAATCTGCCTTCATTTTTTTATTTATTAAGTTTATTGGTACAATTTAGATATACACAATGATCACATGCATCATAGGGAATTTGTGCCTGTTTGTAATATATCTTGATTCCTCTTTTTTTCCAAATCCCTTGCCTTTCTTCAATGCCTCTTCCCCTCTTTCATAGATGATCTGCCTTTTTAAAAAAAACTAGTGTAAAATTTTTGGACTTAGAATTACAGTTCTAGGCTATATAATACTGAAAGAATTTTAAATAAACATAGATAGACAGTAAATGTATGCATTATATAGTTCTTATACCTTACCTAGTCACTGGCATTTTTTTTAACATACTTTAAATTTGTTTAAAGTGGCTTCCTTTGCTACTTACAAAGTTTAAAACTTTAGCATTAAAATTAACTGGATAAAGTAGTAACCCTGAAGCAAAATTCAGGCATGAAAACTCACTGCCAAATGTTATAATGTGAGGTTTTATAAATCTAACTTCACATATTTTGTCAGTGTTTATAACTGTGTAGCACTTACTATGCCATAAGAGTTTATAACAATTTGTTTCTACACTGATTCATTTAGTTATACAACATGAATAAAATGTATATGACATATTGTTGCTGTAAAATTAATTGCAGAAATGAATTGCCTATGAAAACAGAAAAATATGTTCAAAGTGATTTGAAAGCCTGAAGTTTAGATGAAATGAGTGATCACTAGTTGCATGTCTAAGCTCTTTTCTCAAGAATATAGGACTTCTCATGAGGGCCAAAGAGAGTCTAAAGACAGAACAGATACAAGAATTTTCAAAATAAATGACAAAAATAGAAAAAGCCCTGAATTTTGAAAAGAAAACACATCCACATTAAGAGTTCAATATCGTATGTTACTTAAAGTGCTAATTTTACTTAAAGATAATATGGACCACGTAATGTAAAATTTTTGGAATATTTAGTCAGTAAAAAGGAACTTGTTACCAGTCCTCCAGACTTGGTTCCTATGAAAAATTTATTGGGCTTTCATCATGAACTGTAGCTAAGAGAAATAGCTCTTCTTCCTTTGGTGGGAGTTGACTCATAAAAAGATGAAAACTTTTGTGGAATCTGGGCAAAATTCACAGCACATATTATACAAAAGGAAGTAATTTATTATAAAGAAATATAAACACATAAGTAAAGAATGAGTAAACACAATACAGGTTGTTATGCATTTTGTTGAGAAAGGTCAATTTACATTTTAGTCGGTTTCTGTACTTTTAAATAGGAAAAATGCCGATATAATTATTACTAGTGAATCACTTTTAATGCCAATACATGGCATCATGAAAGAAAAGCACACTTTTTGCAAGATTTTTTGCAATACTGGATAAAATGTTCATCTTCATAGAAAATTCATTGAAAAACTTTGGTGGAAACTTTACTGGTCTTTATGAGATTCCCAAAATTTCAAATGCAGGTAGATTATTTTTGAAATGTATAATTGTTTTTCAAAGTTCATAAAAAAAAATTATAATTTTTAATAAGTTAACATCAAATTAAGAAATAAAATCATTGATTTGCCATGTTCTGCTTCATGTTTAAAGTGAAAAGTCTCATTTTCACACACTAGGCTAGGCTCACACCTATTTGAAAAGGATTTAGTATCAGTAGACTTTAATAGACTTTTGAAAGTTCTAGTATAAAATAGTAATTATGCATAGGAACAATTGTTGCTCGGAATGTCACACACGAATTGGAAATTACACCTGGAAAGTACCTAAAATCTGAGATTTCTTTTCCAAAATCTTTTTAATTTCTCTTTCACTCTCTCTCACTCTCTTTTCAATGTCAATCCAGGGTCTTCTGCATGCTAAACACATGTTCTACCACCAAGTTACCCTGCCAACACTTTGTAGAATATTTATTCAAAACTTGGTAGCAACCACAGTTCATTTGAAAAGTAATAATAAATCATTTACATATATAGCTATTGTACATGATTTTGTGCATGTATTTGAAAATTTATTTGCAAATAAATAGGAAATTGTTAGGAATATTGCAAGGAGAAAACAAATCAATACTCCCTCTTCCATAGATCATATTTGTCTATTTTTAAATGAATCGAATAAAAAGCCATGTGGCCAGACATTGGCATGGTTCATGAACACCACATCTGAATCCATATGCTTTTCAAAGGGCAAATCATCAGCTTCATTGCAATAGTAATCAGACTTATAAACGTGTTTTACTGAAACAAAATCACCAATTTTAACTTTTTAGGCAAAGCTGTCATGTCTTTTATGCAAACAAAACATTCTTTAACAAAAGGAATTCTAAATTGAAAATATGCTCTTCAATATTGCTTATTTAAACAAATTTAAAGCACGTGCTTTACTTCATTTCATGTAACATACAATTATAACAAGTACCTTGCTTTGGAGATAGATTGATGGAAATGTGTGGGAAAAGAGATTTTCCCCTGAGGGTTTCATAAATGAAATTTGAATAAACTTACATTTTTTCTGATTAAAAGAACTAAATATGATATATCTATAATATACAATTCAGAAATGTTTAAATTGTAACCAAAAACTACTATGATATATCACCTCACTCTAGTAATGATGGCTATTATAAACAATACGGTAGATAACATGTTCTGACAGGAATGTGCAAAGCAAGGAATGCCTGTGTTCTCTTGGCCGAATGTGTAGTATAGTCATTTCGCAAAACAGTAAGAAGACTCCTCACCAAATTTAAAATAAAAATACCACATGATCCTACAATCCCACCAAAGGGTATATTTCCACAAGAAATGTAATCTGTAGTCAAAGATACATCTGCCCTCTAATTTTCATTGCAGCACTATTCGCAATGGTGAAGAAATGAAAACAAGCTAATCGTTCTACTGATGACCGGAAAAGGGAAATGTGTTCCATATACAGAATGTGACACATAGCCATACTCAAAGAATAAAAAAATCCTCCCACGTGCAGCAACAGGGATGTAACTTGGGATCATCATCTTCTATGAAGGAAGCCAGGCACAGGAAAATCAGTGCCACATGATCTCACTGATATGTGGCTTTTAAAATGTTGATCTGATAGAAGTTGGGAGTAAATCAGTGGTTAGCAGAGGCTGAGGAGCGCAGCGGAAGGGAATGGAGAGATATTGATCAGTGGGGATTGTGCTACAGTTAGTAACAAGAAGTTCTGGTGTGCTATTGCACAGCAGGATGACTACAAATAACACTGATGTACTTTATATTTCAAAAGGTTGGAAGTAGAAATAAGGATTTTGATAGCTTTCACCATCGAGAAGTGATGTTTGAGAAGATAAATATATCTAAGCTAACTTAATTATTATGTAAGGTAAACATGGGTGAAGACATAATGATATGCATGACTGGTATATTTTTATGTCTCCATTAAAAAGAAATTTTAAAAATAAAACACTTTGTATTTGTATTTAATATGTATATAATATTTATGTTGATAGATTACATTCTTTTATTTTTATGCTTTATATGGTTTTATAACCAAGCTTTTCACCTAAAATTTTATCAAAAACAACTTTTATATCATTTATCTTCAGGAATATTTCTCATCTATGAAATGTAAACTTTTTCAAGCTTTAGGTAACCCAACATTGTTGCAGGCATTGGCCTATTTAAATAAATAAACACGTCTGATTATTTTAGTCCATTCATTATTACTAGTTTTATTATTAATGCTTAATATTTAAATACCAAGAGCAACTTAAAATATTTTGATTTTTTAATATTTTCCCTCAGAAAACTAATTAAAACTCCCAGAAACATTTTCTAAATAGGTAAAAAAACCCTATACAGTACGTATCATTCATTTGTTTTTTATTTTATTTTTCACAAATTAAAGAATCCAAAATTTATGAAATAGTTTAGGTTCAAAATATTTCACTGTCATCTATTATTTGAAAATATCATAAACCTTATAAATATTTAAAAATGCAACATTATAAGTAAAATATAGATATTACTTAACCATATAGAATATAAGGAAAACATAGAATTAAGTAACAGATAAAATTTATAGTTTGCTAATAGTATTTTTAAAGAAAAAGTACAAGAAGGGAAGAAAATTCACCCACATAATTTTGGTCATGAACTTGAAGGGGTGAGAACATAGGTCTCCTTTTCATTTCTCTGCATTTTTCTGTTTATACATTTTATAAATAAGCATATAATAACATATACATAAAACTATATGTTTAATTTTGTTTCAAAACATAGTTACATAATTTATCTTTCCCAAAATAAGACCACTGAGCCTAGAATTATTCGCATAAGATGGTTTTTAGCAAAATACAAGTGTAGTAATGACATGCATAATGGGAAAAAACCCAACTATATTCTGCTGACAAATTCCTTTAAAGAGAAAAAACATAGAAATATTTTCTTTCTGTGGTGAGTTCTATAGGCAGATACCAGAAAATGGTAAATATTCACAGTTAAGGAAAAAGAGGCAAGGAAATTACTTATATTTTGGAACAATAGTTTTTAAATTGCAATTTAAGTAGCTTTGAGGGAAACAGCTTTTGTAAAGATTCATTAATCCATAATTGCGGCAACTATCTACTGATAAAAACTAAGCATTTCATAAAATTTTTCAATGTAATTGTAGACTCAGTGAAAGGATCAGTGTCAGAATTACAGTAATATGAATAAACAGATTAATACAATTTTTTGAGAGAAATTAACATTAATATGACTTAACGTTTATTGTTCCTTTCTTTCATTACACATTTTAAACAAATGATCAGAATTGGTTATTATAATTTAAACATCTAATATTTACCTTTACTATTACATGAGGTTTTACAGTTAAAACAAAGTGATTTCCAAACTTTAGGAAACAAGGATCACATGTGAGTATTTAAAAATGAAGATTTCAGCATCCAATACCAGAAATGGTGATACTGACATTTAGGGAAGATACATGAACATTAAAAATTCTAGAGACTTCTGTTGTGTGTAATCGTTTGATCTTGTTTTTAGAAACAGTGCTGAAATATTGGAACTACCAGCCACGGTAGGATATAAAATGAGTATTAATTGCAGGAAGAGCCCATTTTATAAACCTACAGACAAACATTCTCAGCCTATTGTTAAGATGGTTTTCAAATAAAGAGGTTATCACTAAAAACTAGAAAGTCTAATCTAATTTAATAATAAGCGCTATTATCTAGAGGGCTAATATCACTTGTGAAAAGAAGCTTTTTCTGTGTGTGTGCACACAAACGTTATGCGCATATATGCTTGAGAAATTACTCTCTGGCATTCTTGAAACCAATCCATTACAATTTTTTCTAGTTTTGTTTGTATTATCAATATGAGCACACTAATTACATATCGTATTTCTTTTTTGTGTATGTATTCTTAACTTACCACAGGAGGTAGAAATTATGAGATGAGTCATTAATGTTTAAAGTAGAAAATTTCTGAAATTCATATATATAGAGGCATTTTTACAACATTGTACAATTCAAATCTTAGAGAAATAATGACTAACTCATAGCTAAATTCTAACAACCTTTCCAGTGAGACGAATTTAAATGTTACAAGTACATAGCTGTTTGGTTTTTAAAATTTATTGTTGGTGTTTATTTTTTGCCTTCATGCCTTCTGTATTTTCTTCTCACACTGGCTTTCAGCTAGCAGGAGACCCTCTGTGGTGCTGTGATTTACCCCTGACCCTTGCTGTGACTGTAGATTTTGTAATCTAAGTCAATTTTACTCACACCAGGAGTCACTGGTAAAATATTTCAGTTCAGAACAGAAAATTAGTTAAACTCTTCCATTTTGGGTGTCCAAAAGCTATCCATGGCCAACTGACTTCCAAAATTCCAAACAAGTGTTTTAGCCTCAATACGATAAATGTGTAGTTTACAAGCTCAACTGAAATACAGAAATGCTTATACTCTGGAAATACAAATATATTTAGTTCTTGATTATCTGATCACTTGTATTACTTATAATTCAAGCAATATTTTACAAGAGTATAAGCTTTCATATTCAAGGAAGCTAAATTTTAAAATATATTAAAGTATAAAGCATAATACTGTAAAAATTTCAAATTTCTGGTGTAGATAGAGCAATCAGGGAGCCCAATCGTGTGCAAAATGGCTCTTGTCTAAATGGATCTAAGAGGCAGACTTATCTAAACACTTAGATAACGTTTTAGAGATTTCAACCTTTTTTATAATTCTAAATTTATTTGTAAGCAAATATTCTTTGTAGAGTTTTTATTTAATTTAATCAACATTTTAAATGAAACTTCAAATTTAGGTAAAGTTGTGGGTGATCAATGTAGATATGTTTACTTTTTGGGATACCCTGTTTGAACTGCTACCTTATGCTTGGGAAACTCCAAACTGAAGAGTAATTAAGGTTCACATGGCTTCCTGTCAACATCTCACTGCACTACACAGGCAGCTAACCGATGAACTGCCAGGTCCAATGCTTGCTCAGAACTGCAATGAGGAGACAGTGATGGAAACAAAAGGAGTACCTACGAAGAAGAGGCACAGCAAACTGAAGGCCTTTATACAGTCGTGGCAGCAGAAGCATTAGTGGTGGATCTTATGTCTGCTGATAGCAGTTAAAGCTTCAGAGTTCAATGGTCATTAGCAGAAACAGTGATGTTGTCTTACTGCAGGATCAATTTGGGGTCCAGGTCTAAGCCTGGGCAGCATGACACTGAGTCTTCAGCCTCCTTTGTGTTTTGAAACTGTCTAGTATTCTTTTACTAAATTTCCTTTATGTTTTAATACTCATGATGGTTTCCTTGTGTGCAACTAATAACTTCCTAATAGACTGATTGGATCAAGAAATGGCTGATTAAAAATAAAAAAAATAGTTGAAATGGTGACAGTGATTTGACCTTAAGTAAACCTGGTGACTCAGTCATGCTTCTTCTCAACTTGTACGGAATGAAGCCTAAGATTGTATGTAGTGCCTACTTTTTAGTCAAGAGATGTTTGAACTGAGTCAAACATAAGAAGATTAAGTTATGCAGCTTTTGCAAAAAGGGTAGTTTGAGTAGGTAATGCATGTATGTAAATTGGAAAATACATAAATAATTATGTTTTATTTTAATAACATCTTTTTTACCACTTGAAAGGTGAATTCATTGATATAGTTTTCTTTCTGTAGAAATAACTGAAATTTTACATTTTTTGATTCCTTATAGTTCATTGTTATTCTTCCTAAGTTGTATGTAAAAGTAACTATATTTAAAAATGTTATTCATGAAAATGAATGGACATAGTTTATCTTGATATAAAGAAATTATAAGAGATTGGGAAGAAAGAGAGCTAGATATCATGAATCAATACTTGTCAAATCTAATTATTAGTATTGTTTTGACCATTATTTTACAGAAAAATTAGAGGCTCAAAAGTTTATGTAGATCATGGGCAATTAACTCAACTATTTAACATGATTCCTAAAAACCATAATTGTGTGAATTGGGCTATATGTGAGACAACAGGAAATGGTACAAAGAGGGAAAATGGATTAACTTGATTCTTCTAGGGCAGTTTTAATTTAATTTAAAATAAAGCACATGGACAATGTTGTGTGTATATATATGTATAGGCTCAATTATATTTATATCGATAAACTTATACAATGTCTCATTTAAAGCTGGGCATGGAGTTGCACACCGATAAGCCCATTACTTAAGAGTTGAAGTTGAAGGATCCCTGTGAGTTCAAGATCAGCATGAACTACATATGGAGATCTTGTTTCCCAATAATAATGTCTCAGTTAAAATTGTCTTTATGATCTTGTCTTGGCTGCTTTTTTCTCATTGCTGAGACAAAATACCTGATGCCCAAAGTGAAGGAAGGAAAGGTTTATTTCTTACAGTTTTTGGAGGTTTTAGTCCATATGCAGCTGGCTCCAAGGCAGGGTGGTGTGGCTGAGGGGGCAGCCATTCATGGCAACCCACAAACAGCAAGAGTGAACAGGGCAATAGAGGGAGAAAAGCACGCCCCCTTCCTAACCTTACATTGTGTGCCAGCTCCACCCCTGGGTGGGTGCAGCACTCACACTGCCAATCCCAGCACTAGATAACAAACCAATCACCAATGCTAGAATCAGCCACTTCCATGACTACATGAGACTTGGGGGGCCACCTAGACACAAACCATAACAGATCTATAACTTTTAATTTCTTTCTACCTCCTCTTGAAAGTCTTAATTCTTCAGTCTTGCAATTTAGGGATAATGAATAAAACTCTATAAACTGATGACTGAAAAGTCTTTTACCTTACTACCTTTTTCAGTTAAGTGTATTATTCTGATTAGAAAAATTGCTTTAATGCACAGTATTAAATTTAAATGATTTCAATTTAGAATACTGAGCACATATTCCTTCATGCTTGATCTATTAGAAGGCACAAAGCTAATTGATAGGCTTAAGACTGTTCTGTTAATGCTTTGAGAAAACGTAATTTCTTCTCATTGTAATACACAGATAAGATGGGGCTTGGATAAGCTCCTAAAGCTCTGGGTTCATAAGGCTGTGCGTACTCGACTGCACTCCTTGCCCTGCAGACGACAAGGATTGAAGCCTTGTTTTTAGTTTTACAATCACTACAATACAATTTTTAGTAAAGAGAATGAAAGATGAGTGTGTGTATAGAGGTGAACTTTGAAAATTAATTGCAGTTGATGTACATGGAAATTAGCACTATCTTTAAATACGACATGAAGCTTGTCTTGTAAAACCTACTTCACTTCATGACTCTATTAGACAAACATCATTTGTGAACATATAGGAAATACCTGCATTAATTCTCAAGTCAAAGCAGATCTTAATAAATAAAGTTTTGAAGAGGGAAATTATTTCGGCACCTCATTAAATTTCGATTAACATTCCAGGCTACTGTATTATTTGTGTTACTACAGTAAAATACCCAAAGCAATAAAATTTATAACATAATAAAGGCTTTTTAGCTCCATTTTGAAGGTTTTGGAGACAAGTATCTGCATTCATCCCTTTCTAATGATATCCGTTCTGGCTGCAGTCCCAGCACTGTTGGGTGGTAATGATAGCTGCACACACAGGATCAAGATATTGTACCTTTAAGCAGGAACAGAGAATGAAGGTGGGGCCACAGTCAGGACTTGTAATAATCTTCTTCAAGAACCAACAAAGACTCCAATAAGCCCTGCTTTCTGAGGGTATTGCCCCCAGTGCCTTTAGGGTTCCCCACAGATCCCATCTCATAATGTTCCACCACCTCCCAACAGTGGTCCTCAACTGCCTCGAGGACCAAGCCTCTGGGTAACGTTCAACATTCAAACCACAGCACGTGGCAAAATGAATTAATTATAAAGATGGAAATTATGGTTTATTTACATTACTTTAGTTGCTCTACCTATGAGCATAAAAGACACATAATATTTATTTGTGTATTCAAACAATGTTCATATGCTTCAACACAGAAATTTTGATGACCTTGTAGGCTGGAAGGGAATATCAATAACTAGAACTGATTGCTCCTTATGAGTACTCTATGTATTTATAGCATGAAGGGCTTTAGTTTAAGAACAGAAATAAGAAATCTCTGTATCCAAACAGAAAACATTTTTCATAGAGGACAGAACCATACTATTTGAAGAGAGGTTGAATGTATTTAGGTCTACTTTCAATATATTAAAAAGTATGGGCATTGTGGGGTTTTTCTAACTTTTTATTGAAGTAGATATAATTTAAAGAGATCATTTCCAACTAACCCTTTTTTTATATATTTTCTTTTCTTTCTGTTATTTTCAAAATCTGAATCCCCATAGCCAAAAACGGAGTAGATCTAGGTATCTTAACTGCTCCATTCACCAGTACAACAATCACACACTTCCTGACACAATACTGCTGTTTAACAAGTATGAACAAGATGAAGATCTTTTTCACTCATGACAGATTTAGGGGTAAAGTGCTTGGCAAGACTAGTCAAATATATTGATTCATTATCCCTGAAAATCTCCTGTAAAATAAAGTGAAAAATAGCAATTACTGTAGTATATGAGTCTGTTGGTAGGATGCTTAGTAGGAAAATGTACATGAATTCCTTACACAAAAGTCATTTTTCACTTTTGTGTAAACAAGCGGTATAAAATTTGAAAAGCTAATCAAAGTACAGTATTTGGAATTAATTGGTCCCTTGATTTTTTAATGTAAGATAAAAATAGAACAGATGAATTACATATATATGTCTGTGAGAATATATTAAAATTTTAATTTATGAGCATACTCATGAAAATTTTCTTAGAAAGTTGATTAACTAAACACCATAATAAAAGATTATTTTGAAGACTGCATGTTGTCAGTATAGCGGGTGATGAATTATTAAAATATTTCTTCTCAGTTATCTCTGGGTTAAGAGTTTATAATATTGTGCAAGGTTATATCCATTTTGAGTATGTGAATGATTTCTTATTCACATAAAATCAGTTGGGAAAAGGGAAAAATATGCTGATGACTGCTCTTTCAATGTTCATGTTACTGAATGTTAATAAAATTATTTGATCTGGATGTCAGGACAATTTTTATTTCAAAAACTTTCTAGATCTGTCTGTAGTTTTCATTGGAAGTAAAAAAGATTATATGGAAAATATTTAGCAGTTTCAGATAAAAACATTTTGTACATAATACATCAGTTACCACACAACTCAAGTCACCAAAACAACAGGGCTCAATTTTATTTATTTGTTTCATGCATATAAGTATTTTCCACATGAATAAAGTCAAAATGTCATCTAGTTCAAGCAGGAAGTTATAAACATCATTTCTTTCTACTTGAAGAAAATATTAACATGTAAAATTTACTTAGATGTTCTTGCTAAAACATGTAAGTTAAGGAAAAGCCTATTAAATTATCTGTTCAAGTAAATTAACACAATTCACCTCACTGAATCTATGATATGCTTTCATGAAAGTAATTTTTTAAAAGATGTTTGAACTGGACTATGGCAGTGTAACCTAGACAGGAATTGCAGATTCTAGTGTTTAGAGTGGGCAACTCAAAACTGCAAATTTTCAACATAAAAACTTAACTAAGGAAACATCTATAGGTTCTTATAAGAGCAGTTTTGCCTTTTCCCCAAAGATAAGTCATGGCCAACATCTATAATGAGCTATTTCTGAGCTGGTTGCCTCATATTAGAGCTACATGGAGCTGATCACAATTCCCTACGTTTTCCTTAAATGCAAATTTTTTCCATACTTGCTTTCCAAAGGTGAATGATCATTTCTGATGCATGTTATAGTTCTCGACTTTAAGCGCAGAGATTTGCTCCCCTTAGAAGCATTCTCTAGCAAATTGAAATGCACTGTCTCAATAAAATCTTTGAAGAATTTTGAGATCAACTTTTTGCTTTTTAAATTTATGGTTCAATTTTGAAGTTAATTAAAGTTCTTGGGAGTGTTATCCATAGCTTGACAAAATATAGATGTGTTCAAAACATATTCATGACATGTCGGTCTCATGTCTATTGTTTCTGTATATCAGTATTCCTTTGTAATATCACTGAGACATGAAGAGTTTATGTGGAATGCATTTTCATTTGCTAATATATCTACAGGAAAGTAAGTTTGTATTTTGCAGAACATTCATGCCCAGGAAGTTGCCTATATGCCTATCAACTTATGAATGGATAAAGAAAATGAGGTATTTATATATAATGGAGTATACTTCTCTGCCACAAAGAAGGATAAACTAGAGTTACTTGTAGGAAAATGAAAGTACCTTGAAACCTTATTGTTAAGTGAGATAACCAGACACAGAAACTGAAATACCACATGATTTCTCTTACATAATCTCCTCAAAGAAAGAGCAAAAAAAGGACAGGTAATAAGAAGTAGAGAGGTAGACCTTTTTCATATTTGAAGGATTTTAAGAGAAGAAGAAAGGGAGAGAGGGAGGGAAAGATATTAAAAAAATAATTCAGATGTGTCATGTTCATGTATCAGTTCCCCATAAAGAATGCAATCATTATGTATTGAAAACATGCACTAATAAAAAATGAAAAATGAAAAACAGAAGAGGGAAAGCTAGAGCTATATTTAAAATTCTTAGGATAAAATGATGGGACTAATCTTAAAGATGAATGTTTAAATAGTTTTACATCCAGAAGTCTTTGTACGGAAAACAATGTCAGTATCAAAAGGCATAATAAGGGCCATAATTTCAAAACAAAACAAAAATACTCCAACGTAATGTGAACAGGAGTTACAGGGGTTTAGTATTTAGGGTTAAGCTGGATTGAAATTGTAGTATCAAGACTTTAGTATATACAGTCCTTATTTTCCACATACAAGGTAACTTTGGATTTAATGTGAGCATTTTAAATGCCCGTGTTTTCATACATGTAACTAAATATGAAAACCAGATCAAAAAATATTTTTAATTTAAAATTTTCCTGTTGGTCTTCTAAGTATATAACTTATCAACATGTATAAATTTAATGTATAAAAGAGAAATGTAAATATCATATGCTCATCTCTGCTCCTAGGGAGTTTTGTGAATAAATTTCCATTAATCTATTTGCGGATACACCTGAAAGTTGTATAATTCATGCCCTTTCAGGATGAGATTAATAAGAAATAATCTGCAATTTTTCATTTTCTTTCCCCTTCCTGCTCCAATTGCACTTCTATAGAAATACTAAATGTTTTCATATGTATCTAGTTATGCACACTGTAAACATCTGTCATCTCATTGCTGGGCACGTGTTACTTGGAAGCAAAATCTGAGCTCACTGCAATGCAACTAAATTTAAAAGCTGCTTCAATACAAACATAAAGAAACACCAAATCAGATATTTCCTATTAAATTCACTGATTTGAACTGTACACTGTCAGAGAAAATAATTTATATCCTTTTCCTTTCACGAAAGATTTAAACTAAGTTGTGAAAACATATTTCTAAATAATCTGTATTTATGTACTTCTCCAAGGATACGTTTTAAACATGAAAACTCAAGGGAAATTATTACACTCAAAAACAGTTCAATATATAAGGTTTATTTTTTTTACCTTTGTAACAAAGTTTGTTTTTTTCCTAAATAGGTGAATTCTTTTACAACATCAAGTAAAATAGTAATAAAGCCTGTAAGAATCTTGAAAAGATGGGAACACCAGTTACAAAGTGATGAATTGTGAGGTATAGCAAGTGAGATAAAGCATAGTTAGAAAGTAGGTAAAATAGAATGGTGGAAATTTTCTTCAGTTGTATCATGTGAATATTTTTTGTTGATCTTCCTAGAGCATCATCACTGTGAAGGTAGAAATACCCTTGTGTCACACAAACTTCTTTTGTTGTTTACTGAGAATTTAATTGGATTCAAGATTGCTTCCACAGGATGACTAATAGCTCTAGGAGAGGGGTGGCTACCTCTGCAAGTAGGGAAGAGGGAAGGCCATTATGTTCTCCAAAGAGATATCCACAACTCATGACTCAATTCTGGATTTATACCAAAGATATCACTTTAATTTTCATTAGGAAGCTTTTATTTGGCCATATTGGTATTTGCTCTCTTTCTGAACTGAAGAATAATAGGTAGATGAGTCCAACACATTATTGATTTTAGAACTTTAAGGATAGGTCTCTGATAAGACCCACTATTTCACCAGCAATTTTATAATGGGATATTTATGTGTACAGATTGAAGAAGGCAGGTTTCTGCATTAGCAACTTATAAACAACCAATGGCCATTTTACGTAGTGAAGAGATTTCAAAAAACACAAATAATGACGAAGTTCTTATCTAGAAAAGAAAGTTTGTTGCATATTTTATGGTGCAGCTTCACCAGCATGTTGCTAAGGTGAGTCTCATTCACAATGAGCAGACTTACAAATAACTATAAAAATTGAATTTAATGACATTCGTAAATGCATATGTTGCCTGAAACAGAAATGGACCCAATAGACATAACTAAAAAGCCTATAATGAATATTCGACTGTCTTTATGTATAAAGAATATCATCAATAAATCTCACACCTGGATTTTGAGGGGTAATTGATTGTGACTGAAATATTTACTTAGCTACGGATCAATGTCTGGATTATTCAGGTATTTTTGAAAGCTGTGCAAAGTTTATTATTTTCTTTTGAAGGAAAATGCAAATTATGCATAAATTAAATATGAAAGTAAAGTGTTGTCTAACAATTGGAATTTGTATTTTAATAAAGTTTGAAATTGATAATTCACAAGAAACCCCAGAATTATGACAATTTGTAATCAGGTGTCATTTATTTTATTTTGCCTCATAATACAATAACTTGGATGACTGAATAGAAAAACTATTGGAATAATTGTCCCTTTTTTCCAAGCTTTTATATGCTGAGGACAAATTGGTAGTCATTTAAGTGACAAAAGTTTTTATTGATGTTAGGAGTCCCAGTGAATAAAATACACATTTTGGGTTGAGAACTTAATTGTAAGCAATTTATCTATCTAGTTATAGATCATAAAAGTAAATTCAATTAGTCTCATTTGCTTTCATTACGTAACCTTTCATAAACTTTTAATTTTAACCAAGGATTTTGTTTTGGAGAACTGAAGTTTGGATCCTTACCACATTTTAAAAATTCATGCATAGTAATTTTAGATTTAACTTTGCAATTAAGTATATTTTATGACAATTTTATTTAAATTGTCTTCTCTGAGGATTTCCAATGTGAAAGAGAATATAGGGATAGAAGGGGAGAAGGCAACATCAACTGAAGCACAGTTGACTTTGTAACTTCTTCTCACTGGTATCTGAATGCGGCCAGGATTCACTGCCTCTTTACGCACAGTGTTCTGGAGATACTGGAATCTGTGTCTGACCGACATGTACCATAATGGGTTTAGTCTCTCTAAGATCCTCTATTCCCTTTTATGACTCTCCAACTCTATAGGAGAGTAGTGTTTTTAGTACTTCACTCATTAGGGCCATTTCTGGCCAGTTGAATTTAAGAAAAGTAAGCCTAGTTGACCTAACCTAAAGAGAAACAACCCAGACCACAAAAGGATTAACAATTGGTTGAGGCTATTCAAACCTACTGAGCCTTGTGTGAATGTGGCTGATAAACTGAGCACATGAGGTAGAAGACATATCACAATTGTGATGTTCACCATGGAAACCTGTGTTCAGTGTCAATTATTTTATTAGGACACCATATCCTCCCCGGATGCTAGTCATCACCCACTTCAAAACTTATGGATATTAAGATAAATGCCACATAGGCACTGAAAGAAAAGAAGAGATAAAGTGTAACAATGACAAAAACAGTGCAAAATTAAACACTGTCCAAGAAGAAGGGCTTGAGTTTGGTCTAGACTGAAGCAGATTGGTGAGAGAGGAGGATTTGCAGGCAAGTGTCTTTTGGTTTTTAGTGAGGTTGCTGTGTGAGTCCTACAGGAATACAGTGTGTGAGATTTGAACATCCCCTGCACAGCCAAGGGAGCTTGGGCTTTCTTATTTTCCCCATGTGGTAAAAAAGGAAAATAAAAATTTGTGTAGTGTGCGTGTGTGTGTGTGTGTGTGTGTGTATGTGTCAGGGGCTGCTTAAAAAAACATACAAGTCAGACAGCAAAAAATGGAGTCTATTCCTTAGTTATAGTCTCTGGTCTTAAAGTTTGGAACTTACATTGTAAAATATGGATCTATTAAACTTCTAGAAATTACAAATGCAGAACTGTAAGTGTGAAGTACTATATAATCTTCCACGATGACTACTACTACTAATACCATTTAAGCTATAGAAAGGTAAGAAATTAATTATTTTTCTGTCTGTTACAGAGAAAACACAATATTCCTGAATGAATAATAATCTAGTAGATCATTTTTTTCCGTTTTTTAATACATGTTTGGAGTACATGTTTGTATTCATCTTAGGGAGCAAATATGTGATTTAACATATCTTTTGTTCTCTTTCTCTTCCTGCTGACCCCTCCATCTTTGGCTCCCCTTACAATTTGCAAAGTTCTATCTTTCTATTTTCCATCTGTTATTTATTTCATTTCAAAAGTATTTAAACTTTTGGTTTCTTATATAAGAGAAGTTTTATGATATCTATGTTTGTGTGTCTGATTTATTTCTCTTAACATTGTGGCCTCAGGGTACACCCAATTTCTTCAAATGACTCAAATTTATCCTTCTTTATGGCATAGTAGTACTTTTTTATTTAAATGCCATTTTCCTGATCCATTGATCAGTTGATGGATACAGAGGCTGCTTTCATGCTTTAGTTATGATGGGTTGTGCTACTATAAACATGTGTTGTGGATGCATCACTGTGGCATGATGTCTTTAAATATTTGGGAAAGATACCAAGAAGGGAAATAACTGAGTTGAATTTCTAGTTTTAGTTTTTTGAGAAATCTCCATACTGATTTTCACAGTCATACCATTTTACATTCCCACCACAAATATAGAAGGGTGCCTTTTTCTGGGAGACATTTTATTGAAAGTGTTATTTAAACTGTTGCCTAAAGTTATTTGAAAAGCAGGGCAATGTTTAGACAGAGTAGCAGGGACTAAAAGGGCCCTCAGAAGGGAAGGATTTAGAATTATGGTAAACAGAAAAGATGTTACATCTGCAGCCTTGTTGACTGATGAGTGAATCTACAGAGAAATCAAGTTGGAAAA
>RJWT010022660.1:0-10658 GCA_004365215.1 Cuniculus paca | reverse complement strand
CATCTGCGTGGCCAGGTGTGGTGGCACATGCCTGTTATCCCAGCACTCAGGAGGCTGAGGCAGGACTGCTACAAATGATTTCAAGGCCAGCCTGAACTACTGAGCAAGAGCCTGTCTCAAACCACAAAACAAACAAAAACTGAGTAATTTAACTCTGAAGAACAGTAGTACCCTCCCTGGACTTGAGATGTTTGGTTATTCATTGTACTTAAGAGTATGAGGTGGCCAGAAATACGAATCTAGACCAATTTGTGCCATTTCCCCATGGTTTGGCTAAGTGATCAGGGATGCAAATGGAACTAAACCCTGAGATTGGTGAAAAGGAATTATAAGGAAGAAGAGTATGGGCCAACCTCCCTAAGTGAGTGTGCGTCATGAAAACCTTTGTGTGCCACACGAATGCCCACCAAGAGGCCCCCACTGCAGAGAACACTTAGTAACCCCGCATGCACAGATGACACCCCGCCTCAGCGCTTGCTCCATGAGCCCACGAGCCACCGTGGCAGGGTGGGGTAGTTTACGGGATCGGCAGGGAATGGACTCCCCTCTCTCCTAGCCTGAGAGTACTGCCATCTAGTTTACCAATAGCAGACACTAACACCGAGGCACCATTCCCACAGAGATCAGCCAGCTGCAATGAGGACGATTACATTTCCCTTCATGGGAGAGGCAGAGATTACCAACAGGAACATATTCTGAATGTGGATCTGCCTTGTCTGCCTCATCTTGTTTATTTTCATTCTGCTTGCTACACGTGAGATGATTTATAGGTGCTAACCATTTGTTATGGTTTGTATATAGATGGCCCCCCCAAGCCTCATGCAGTCTCGGAAGTGGCTGAATCTAGCATTTGTGATTGGTTTGTTGTCTAGTGCTGGGATTGGCGGTGTGAGTTCTGCACCCACCCAGGGGTGGAGCTGACATACAGTGTAAAGTCAGGAATGGGGGTGTGGTTTTTTTCCCCCTCTTTTCATGGTTCGCTCTTGCTGCTTGCAGCTGCCATGAATGGCTACCCCTCAGCCACGCCACCCTGCCTTGGAACCAGCTGAACATGTACTGAAAGCCCCAAAACTGTAAGAAATAAACCTCTCCTTACTTCATTTTGGGCATCAGGTATTTTGTCTCAAGAATGAGAAAAAAGTAACCAAGACAGAATTTGCTAGCAGAGGAGTGGGGTCGTTGCTGTGACTGTGCCTGACCATGTGGTTCAAGAGCCTTTGGGAATGGCTTGTGGGAAGAGTTTAGAAAGGTTTGGAGATGTCCCCTGAAAGAGGAGCCCTGGACCAGCTTAGGCTGTTCTGCATGGGAGATTCTGGTCAGAGCTCAGAGACCAGAAGGCTGATGGAGAGCCTGCTGGTAAAGATCAGGCTCGGGAGGTTTCTGTGGAAAGAAGGACTGCATTGGATGTTGGACTCCACACCATGTGTGTTATGGCTTGGCAGAAAGTCTGTCTGCATTTTGCTCAAGTCCAGAGACTTTGCCTGAGACTAAGGTTAAGGACAGTGGACTGATTAATCTGCAGAAGAAATTTCAAGGCAGTCGAATGTTGAGGCCATGGCATGGCTATTGTTGGGGGCTTTTAGCCAGATTTATGTTGGGAATCAAGAGCAAAGAGCCCAGCACGGTGATTTAAAATGTTGTGAGTTTGGTCTGAAAGCTGTGGACTGTAAAGATAAGAGCTGAAACCTTGATTGCTGAGAAGGAACAAAGAAATAAAAAAGATGGCCTGGGGACATCCCAGGAAGCAATGGGTCTCCACACTTTGCAGCCTCAAAGATACAAAAGTAAAAGACTTTGCCTGGGGGAGAAAACTGCGACAGAGGCCACACGAGGTTCCAAAATGGTGGCAACATAGAGAATCTGTTCCTCGCAATCAGGTTCCAAGTGCCCAGCAATCCAGGCACTTGACCTCTATGGCCAAGAAAGGGAAAAGCCTGGCTACTGCTCCAGTTGGCAGAGGACCTTGGCAGCATCCACATGGCGCTAATTTTAGGCGCATGAAGAATGCACTCGTTCTGAGGTTAAAGAGGCTTCCACCCCGATTTCAGAGGGCCTGGGAGGCCAGGTGGTACGCCCCTGAGAGGGCAGTGTGTGAAGCTGTGAGTGTGAAGCCAGAGTGGAGACCCCAGAAGTTTGGAAAAGTCAGGAGCGTGGATCATCTAAGGAGAGCTGCAAAGATTGAACAGAGTGGGCCTAAGAGAGAAGCTGTGGGAGTTAAAACCCCTACAATTGCCATGGGGGTGGAGCCACACAAGCCCTTTGGAGCTCACAATTTGCCACAGATGGCTTCAGATGCTGGACAGACAGCTACAGAACTTAACATTTGCCCTGCTGGATTTTGGACTTACTTTGGTTCCAATGCTTTTTTATTCCCGTTTGTAACTTTGGGAATGGTAATGTCTATCTTGTGCCACTGCATGTTGGAAGTGTTTAACTTTGTTTTCATTTGTACAGGGGCTTGTAGCTAAGAGTTTGCCTTAGATCTCGGAGGAGACTTGGGACTTGGACTTTTCAGCAATGCTGAAACTGTTAGCACTTTGGCAACTCATGGAGATGGACTAAATGTCTTTTGTATAAGGGATGTACATGAGTCCTTGGGGGGGCCAGAATGCTATGATTTGTATATAGATGCCCCTCCCAAGCCTCATGTAGTCATGGAAGCGGCTGAATCTAATGTTTATGATTGATTTGTTGTCTAGCACTGGGATTGGTGGTGTGAGTTCTGCACCCACCCAGGGGTGGTGCCGACATACAATGTAAAGTTGGAATGGGGGCGTGGTTTTCCCCTCTTTTGCACAGTTTGCTCTTGCCACTTGCAGCCACCATGAATGGCTGCCCCTCAGCCACACCACTCTGCCTTGGAACCAGCTGAGTATGTACTGAAAGCCCCAAAACTGTAAGAAATAAACCTCTCCTTACTTCATTTTGGGCGTCAGCTATTTTGTCTCGACAACGAGAAAAAAGTAACCAAGATACCATTTGAAACTCATCTTCCTGTTTTTATTTTTTTCATCCAAGTTGTTGCAAGTTAACTTTACAGTTTGGTCATTAAGTATTCAGTGGAATAGTGGAACAATTTCAGGCACAATCAATGTAGAAAGTGACAGAATGACTCTCGGGACTGCATCTCATTTCGAGAGTGAAACTTCACGCCTACGAAGGGTGGGTGTGTTTCATGAGGCAGAAACCTAGCACAATCCTCTCTGCTGTTGAGTGGGAGTTCAAAAGTATGCAGAAGAGTGTGCATGCAAGGTACACATCCAAAGGGATGGACTGCGCCAGCTATCAATTTATTACCTCTCAGCTTCAAATTCACACCTGAGAAAATGGGTCTGTGCATTTAGATTCATTCTTACCAAGCCAGGGACATAGCTCAGTAGCATAAGCGCCTGACTGACAAGTACAAAGTCCTGAATTTGATCCCCAGTACACGACAACAAAAAGTAGTCATAGATTCGTTCTTGCCAACTGGAAGTGGGGCTGTCAGAGGCAGTGAAGCGACACTGCAGAAGAAAGGGCTTTGCTTCCTAGCTCTGATATGCTCACCTGCAAGCAGCACATGCAGCTGTCTCCAGCATCAGGTGCCTGCAGCACCCGCAGACTGGCCAGAACCCAGGTCCTGTAGCACACTCAGCCCCCTGTAGCCTCCCAGCACTCTCCCTCCTGCAATAGGTCTGCAGCAGGATGCCTCCAGCAATACATCTCCTGCGAGTAAGCAGCTTTCCTCAAAGTATGACAAAGCAGAATCCTTGGGGGACAGGGAGGACGTTGAGGATGGAATGAACCCAGGGCCTCATGCGTGCCAAGCACATGCTCTACCTCTGAGCCACGTCCCCTGCCCAAAGCAGATTTGTAACATGCTCCAGAGGGCTGATCTTCAGCAAGGCCTGGGTCTCCACCTTGGACAACCTATGGCAGCTCTAGAGTAGCAGCTGCTCCTTAAATTTGTTACTCCTACATGCTTTAAGTTTCAGCGTACTTATTTCCAGTCAATCCCTCATTATTCCAAACCCCGCTGTAGTTAATATTTAAACTTTCCTCACCTGTAATCCCAGCACTCAGCAGGCTGAGGCAGGAGGATCACTGAGAGTTCAAGGCCAGCCTGAAGTGCATACTGCATAGTGAGCGAGGCCAGCCTATCTCAAAAAAACAAACAAACAAACAAACAAACAAACAAAAAAACCAACTTTGCTTGATCCAATTGTTACATGCTTTCTTCCTCCTCACTGGGTTCTGACTAACAACTTATACTAAGCCATCACAAGCTTAGACTAGATAGTGGGCAGAGAATGGTAGGTGGGCAAGTTGTTCACACTACAAAGAAAAATGGACAGGATATCATTATGGTTTGTGTCTAGATGTCCCCTCAAAGCCTCATGTGGTCATGGGGATGGTTTTTTGGATTGGCTAAATCTAGAGTTTGTGATTGGTTCACTTGTCTAACGCTGAGATTTGTGGCATGAGTGCTATACCCACCCTAGGGCGGGTAGCTTGCATACAATATAAGGGAGGAAAAGAGGCTCACTCCTCCCTTTTAGCCCCTTTTGCTCTTGTTGATTCTGGTATCTTCCACCACCATGAACAGTTGTCCCTCAGTCACACCACCCTGCCTTGGAGCCAGCTGATTACAGACTGAAATCTTCACAAACTGAGCTAAATAAACCTTTCCTTCCTTCATTTTGGGCATCAGGTATTTTGTCTCAGCAATGAGAAAAGTAACTCAGACAGATGTGGTAACAGAACAGATAAAAGTCGAGTGGGGTATAAAAGATTTCTCCTGGATGAAATTCCAATTTAGATAACTGGAGGGATGGCAGAATCTTTTACCTAGAAAATGCCGGAAAAGGGTTAAATTTGAAAGGGAAACTCACATCTCAGTTTGGAATAATGTGTAATTTGAATTTTAAGATACCGAAAATATATCACGTGAGCAGATGACTATAAAGGTCAGGAATTCAGACAAGTTTAGGGTTAGGTTTGTTTGAGTCAGTTCCCTAACAGTAAGAAACAAAGCCACAGGCACACTTTAAATGGCCTGGGGAAGTAAACAGTGAGAAGAGATGGCCGAGAACTAAGTCTTGCAGAATCCCAGCTTTTAATAGCTGGACAGAGGGAAGAAGCCTGCAGAGGACACACTGAAGCTGCAAGAGAGGTCAAGGAAGAGGAGGACAGGACCCAAGAAGTGAAGGGTGCTAGACAAAAGCACAGTGTCAAGAGAACCTGCTACAGGGGCTGCTTCCACACCACTGAGTCTGCCACCATGCTCACGCCAAGGTCACACCTCCTCCGGGTGCCAAAAGTCAGTGACTGAGCTCAGCCGAAGCCACTTCTGTCTGATTCTTCCAACAGGCACCCTTCGCTCTGGGACTCCCCTTCTTCCTGTCCTGTTGTGGAGCTGCACTGCAGCCTGAGACCGCCTACCTCCAGCCGTCCAGTTAGGCGCAACAGTAAGTTCTGACTTCTAGTCAGCATTTTGTTACTTACAGACAAATGTACCCCAACTGTCACAGCACCCACACACTGAGAAGAGACAAGGACGATGTCCACCAGATGACAGGCTGCAGGCTAGACAGTCTGAAGATTAAAAAGGAAAATAAATCTTTCCCTTGGCCAGCAATCTAAGTAAAGAATGTAAAACAAGACACTGGTTTAAAAACAGGAGAATGTTTAATTCATTTCTAAAAACACATAAAGAAATGAAGGAAAACACAGGAAAATCATCTACCTACAATAGACGACTTATGTTACTGTCTTCACACTCTTATTCCCAGAATCCCAAGACTTGATGTCTGTAAGACATTATCTGTCCTTCAGATATGCCAGTCTACTCAGAAATAAATTACATCCATCTGTAAAAACGTTCTGCTTGCTGAAGCTAAAAGGGAGATAGACAGGAAGGAGAAAGGAACATCAATTTACAATAAACTGATCAAAAAACAGCGAGGGACAGCACAGGGACATCCCAGGCAGATGGACCCCTCTATTGCTCTGGAGCAGGCAGAAGCCATAGAAACAGGGCTGACCCAGGGACTCTGCAGTCAGGCTGTGCTCAGCGACAGCTTCAGTGTTCTTACTCACTGTCCCCCGCCAAAGCCCTGGATACCTCCTTCAAGCCCCCTGCTGGTTGACATCATCATTATCCCTCCTTTTCCAAATCTGTCAGAAATGAAAACAACAGACGTGGATGATTTATAACCTTTCGGACTATCCCCTCCCATTCCATTTTCATCCCCCACTCCTTCTCCTTTTCTTACGCCTCATTCTCAAAAAGCAAACATGGGCCTGGGGTTGTACCTCGTGCTAGAGCACACGTTTAGGATGCATGAGATCCCGGGTGTGATCCTCAGCACCAGAAAAGCAAAAACCAAAGAAGACACGGCCAAGTCTACAACCTCACACGAGGTCACAGAGGAGAGGTCACCGTTCCCCTGGGAGGACAGGCAGCACTTCTCCATTACAAAGCTTAGCTCTTCCTTCTTCCATCAGGCACTAGGGCAGTTACAAAAGCAGAAGGCCCTCCTAGCCGAGCTGTCAGTTCAATGGGGAAAACGGCCAGGCTACCGTGGACGAAGTGCTGGGGCCCTGGGCAGCGCTTCGGAGCCAACCCCCAGCCGTCCTCCCTGGTAGGCCAGGCTCCTCCTCCTAGAAGCTAGAACACGTAGCTCTGCAAAACTGCGCTGAACTTACAGAGCCTTCTTTGCTCCCTCAGACTCTCATGCTTTTGCCTACTGTTCTCCTCCTTCCTGAAAATCTGACTGACTTCTAGGACTACGTCATCTGCCCCATCTCACCCTTCAGCACCTTCGAACTGGCACCTGGGCCCCTAGCCAAGCTCCTAACTCAGTCCCACACCCACCTGAATGTAAGCCTCCGACAGCGTGATCATCTGGGGCAGGATGTCCGTCACCTGGAGGTCTTGTAATTCATACCATTTGCCAGTGCCCTGCAGAAAGTATGAAGGGCCGAGTGAGTCCAGTCCCTAAAGCTGAGAGTATAGAAGGAAGGGATCACAGCCCAAAGACAGCAAACTCAGAACAGCCGCTAACCAACAAGAGTCACAGAGAGAAGGAAGCATGACCTCGGCATGATTCAATCAACGGAGCTCTGCGTGTGTCTACTGTGGCAGCCTCAAGTCCTGCTGAGGAGTCCTTGAATACAGTGGAGTCTCAAGTACTTCGGCATAACTTTTAAGAAAGAGAAGAAAGAAAAGCTCTCTAATCCTCACCTAAGATATCACCTTCCTATCCAGAAATGATAGGCTAGACACACTCAGCAGTTGGCCGCTAGGAGAATGTAAAAGTGGACACTCTCCCCCATGCACACACCCTGACCCCAGAAAACAGCACCAACAGTCAAGAAACAGGGCCACAGTGGACACTATCCATCCTTACCGTTTCCTTTGGCCTACAAAACCAGCAACACGAACAGAGCCAAACTACCTCACCACACGCTTCCATAAACAAGACGGGAAAGCGGGTGCCGGACGAAGGCACCTCTGGTGGCCCACATGCCTCAGCCACCCAAACTTCTAACAAGTAACAGGGACTAGTGTTTTAGAAAACACAGATTCCAGATATTCCAAGAATTCCAAATACAGGACACACAAGGAAAGCTCAGGCTGGATGTGGTGGTCTGTAACCCCAGCCACTTTAGGAGGCTGAGCAGGATTGCAAATTCATGGCTAGCCTGACCTTAGCAAGACCTTGTCTCAAATAAAAAATAAAGAGGGCTGGGGATGTAGCTCAATGGGAGAGTACCCCTGGGTCTGATCCCCAGTACTGAAGGGGGGTAAAAAAAAGGAAGAACTCAGGCTCACAGGAAAAGCCCCTTTTTTGGTTTGGGGAGGACACGTATCTGGGTTCAACCCTAATTTACTGACTTCAGATAAATTACTCAACCTGTGGGCTTAGGTTTCTCACCTATAAAAAAGACAATATACTTCCCTTGGAGGTGTGCGGTTTTGGGGGGGGGTTAAAAATGTTTTAATTAGATAATATAAAAGCTCAATATGAACACTTTATGTTCAAGTTGAGACGTGCAATAAACATATAAAGATCCTCTATATAAAAATTGCATTTAGTTACTTGTGCCTATGTCAGACTTGTAGCACTAGGAGTCGACAACGGTAATTAAAATTGTAATTTGGAAACCACAAAAATCCTAAAATATTTGGTTCAAAATTAACTGTATTCCATTCAAACCAGTGTTTAAATTTACAAGTTTTATCAATCTTTGGTATTTTAAAATTATATGAATATTACCAGCTTTATTAATACTCCTTTCAGCATACAAGTACAGATCATACTTGAGCTATTAATAAGCCACAGGTAAGACAGTGCTCTCTGAAGGGCTAAGTTTATTGGTCAGCGGGCTTTTTCTCATTGCTCCTTTTCTGCCATTGCCTATGGGTGAGCGGTATCCCGTGCTGCTTGCTACATTTTCTCTAGTTTTTCCAGAGCCAGAGATGAAAGGGTAAAAGCTTGGGTTTACACAGCACCACTGTGGTTCCATCTTCCAAGGACAAATGCCCTTATTTTGGAAGAACCTCCTGGAACACTGACTTCACATCTGCCATGTTGCCAATGTAGTCAGTTTTCCTGAAAGTTCTTTTTCTTCTTTTCTTTTTTCCTGCAGCTTTAGGCATCCAACGTGGTATTATCAAGATGACTGCAAGTTCCTGACTCAAGTCCACAGAGAGAACTCACGCTGCAGCTCTGGTCAACAACACGTTCAGCCTGGGGTGAGGGTGGCAGAGACACCTCTCACCCTCTGCGTGACCCTACTCGGAAGTGCCGGGTGCAACCGCTGTGCACCTAGGTAAGTGACCGCTCTTCTCAGCCATGTAAGGGCCAGGAAAACAAACCTATAGCCCTGAGTCTGAACTAACTCGCCTAATCTGGGATGTCTGGTCACACACTGTCCCTCCTTGGGCCTACATACAGATGCGTCCCTTCCCAGTTGGCTCGGCTATTGCCACTGACCTGTTTTTTGAGAGGGTTTCACTATGCAGCTCAGGCTGGCCTTAAATTTGAACTCACTATGTAGCCCAGGCTGGCCTTGAACTTGTGGTAATCCTCCTGCCTTAGCTTCCCAAGTGCCGGGATCACAGGCACACACCCCCACACTGAGGTGGAGATGTTTTAAGGATAAAAAGGAGAAAACATACAGTGAGCACTTGGCATACTTCCTAGCCCACTGAAAACACTTGATAAACAATGCTAGCTATTATTAAACCCACAGTCCCAGAAGAGATTAATCAAAATGGAACAATCTGTGCTAAAAATCTGGGATACCAAATATATCCCAAGTACATGCTTTCTGTTTTCAACTCAAGATAAATTCACAAAAAGTTTTGAGCTAAGCACCTCTTCACCAATGCTTCACAAACTAACTTCAGAGAAATCACAGGCTCCTCTTACAACACACAACCTGATTCCGCAGGCTTGGAGGATGCTGAGAGCCTGCAGTTCTAACCAGTGCTCAGACACTGCTCACGCTACGAGTCGAAAGGCTCCATGCTAGCAGCTCTGCAGCCAGCACACAGGTTCTCACAGCAGGATCTCCCGGGGAACTTCCAACACCAGAGCACTCGAAACCGCTCCAGACAACCTGACGCTTGGTACTATGGAAACCTCGATGCTGATGGCCAGATCTGCAGCAGCACGCCTGAGACCGAGCTGAGACCTGCGTTCTAATGTAACTGACCTAAAGTGGTACCCAGGCACCCAGACTTTGCAAAGCTCCCCAAGTGTCCAATGCACAGCCAAAACTGAGAACCATGCCCTGAAACTAACCACCAGCAGCTCAATTATTTCCAGGCCTGACCAGGCCAAGGAAGGGGAAAGTGAAGGCGCTGCCTTCTGAGAAGCCAAAGCAGCCCACTCTGGGCCCCGAGATGGTGGGCAGCCACTCACGTGATGCAGCACGTGGATGCGGTAGGAGCCCTCGGAGGGCTTGCCGTCATGCACGATGTTGGCGATGAGGTCGTAGGTGGTGTTCTTGTGGACAGCTTGCACTTCCTCAGACAGGTATTCTCTCAGATCCACATTTCTGGGGCCGATGAAAACAAAGCCAGAATATCAGAGCAAGGCAGAGAAGTCGCGTGCGGGTCTACACACATGAACCACAAAGCTCCTCATCCCCACCAGGACCCCAGCTCTGGACAGGCTTACAGAGCCTCAGAGCGTGAGTTTAACTGTTCACAACTGGGCCATAATTCACGGCGCACTGCTGGGCAGTCTGAACCCGACGGGACAGCCGAGCTAGCTGAGATGTGTTCACCAGGTTGCACCCACAGCCTCTGTTATGACACAAATGAGTGCCATGGCCTCCTGTGAGATGACGGCGACGAGATGAGACAGCAGGCACTGGCCACCTCACCCTGGCCTGCCTGGGGATGTGGCTGAGATATAGGACTAAGATGGCACCTGTACTTTGGCTACAGGTTTGTGGGAAGCCCTGCCACTGCTTGTCATCATCACGAGACTATGTGACAACCACGCAGATCTTTGAATGGCTGATTTTATTTCCTGAGACCTTGATTCTTTGATTGTTTTCAATTTTTTGTTTTTATTTTAATCAAATGATATTGACAAGAAGCCGGGCCTGGTGGTGCACGCCTGTAATCCCAGCACTCGGGAGGCTGAGACAGGCGGATT
>RJWT010022659.1:0-17119 GCA_004365215.1 Cuniculus paca | reverse complement strand
AAGCCTATAATCATTCTCAGTAGATAACTGATTATTTGGCTAGAATATGCTGGAAGGAGAAGTTTCCTTCCATAGTTGGATCAGTGAAGGTAAGGTTCAAACATGATTAAAAAAAAAAAACCAAAAAAAAAAAAACCTGTAAGCGGCAGAGGAACTTAACATCTATAAAGCTTTTATGATTTCTTTAATATTGCCAGGAAGCACATAAAAGACTCCCAGAGCTGACTAGATACTATAAAAAATAATTCTGTTTTCATTGCCGTGAATTACAATGCTTTTATACATGGAAAGAATTTTGGTACATACAAAAGGTAGGGAAATAAAATTAATTTTAATTTGTGCCATGATGTAGTTTTTCTGACTACAAAGATATATATATCTCATAATTTTAAGGGGTCACTACACCATATAATATTTGTTGATTACTCTATTGAAATGTTGATTACTCTATGGGAAGTAGGTTCCTTAATAAGTGTGTGAAGCTCATTATCAAACTTTCTTCACACAGATATGATCCAGTTACTGAAATAATACTGACTTACTTTTGTATTTGGTAAATTTTCCATAGAGAAAATTTAAATGTTATGTCTTAATGATGATTTTTAAATAGGTATTATTGAAGAAATTAGAATCACTATTGCATGTAATAATAAAGTTGTATCAAATTTGAAGTCAGGCGAGCTGAAATAAAATTTTCGTTCTTTCAATTACACACTGATTGACTTTGAAGAAATTTTCAAACTGCCTGAACCTCTCAGGTCACTTACTATACAATGAAAGGAGTGAACTGCATACAAATGAAGAAGGTTTATAGATCCTGAGAATCATTATTCTCAAGTTAATCAACAATGATTTAAGGACTGTATTTATTCATCATTTGTTGTATTCATTTATTTGGGCACAGTTCTTTAATGTTTTCCTGACTTTCTTTGCCTTTTTTTTTTTCCTTTTCTTTTCTGTTATGCTGGTGACCAAAGCCAGTGCTCTACCACTGAGCTACACACCTTAGCATGCCCTTTGAGATCTCTTCTCCATGGTGTTCCCTGTCGAGTCTTCTCATCAGAGTATTTGCTGTTTACAGCTACAATGATTTCCTACTGCTCATCCACTGAGATCTACATTCTTTATAGACTCACAGATTTTTGTAAAATCCAGCCTCTGCCTGCCACCTGTGTTTCATATCCAAATACTCTTTCTATTTTCATTGTCTAGGAAAGACAGTCAGTGGTCATAGTGCTTGGATCCACATCAAGTTCACCATCTTAGTGGCGGCTTACTCCAAGTTTGTTACCTTTCCTGGGCCTCAGTTTCCTAATAGGTAAACAACAATCAGATAATAATAGTGATTACTTAGTGAATTAATCAATATATGAGAACAATCCCTAAGAAATAAAAGCTAATATTTATTATTGCTAGTTGAACTGTATTCTTATGTTTTGTTTTATATTCAATATGCTTTGTTTCTTTTTTCTTCTTCCTTTTTTCTTCTTTCTGATTTTTTTTATTAAATTCATCTGATTTTTTTAACCTCTCTGCCCCATATTTCTTCTCAACTGGTTTGAAGTTACCCATACTATTTGTATTCATTAACTGGTTACCTTTATTTTTGTTTACCCTATCAATTTTTAATTGAAGATGCATATTTAACTTAGCACAATATTACTTAACAGGTTTTTCTGACCTCCTCCTGCCAAAGAAGACACTGAATATCATAACTTGGCTATCACCATTTTCATATTAATATTACCAAGAATAGTAGCTCTATTCTATCTTTATCAACTTAAGAAAGTTATTATTATTTGAAATATTTACTTAGATATACAATTATACCCATATAATTTTTTTCTTTTCAACATCTAGTTTGTTTATTTATGGTGCTAGGAATCAAAGTCACGGCTTCCTAAATTCTAGAAAAGTGTTCTACCACAGAGCTACACCCCTAGCTCACTTTTATCTATTTTTAATTCTATAGCTTTCTGTGTCCAAGATAATTCTTGTCTGTTTTTCCTTTGTATATTGACTTTTAAAACATTATTATGTATTAAAAATAATGGACAATAAATTACACAGGATTGTGATATGCATGTAATGTTTTCGTACAAATGTGCATCATGAAATGGTTAAATCAAAGCTAATGTACATTATGAAATGGTTAAGTCAGGCTGATTAGCATACCCATTAATTAATACAATTTTTTATTATGTAAATATTCAAGATGTACTCGCTAAGCAATTTTGAAGTGTACAATAGAGAAACATTAAGATAGTTACTATGCAGTACAATTGATCTGCTGAACTCACTAATTATTTGACAAAATGTTAATGGCTAATCCACTTATTTTTTAAATAAATGAATCTGCTGTAGTAAATTTGTAGCTATCTTCTGTTCCCAAAAATGCTCCATGTTTTGTAGTCTTCATGCTCTACTCAAGCCATTCACTCCATCCATTTCAGCAACTTAAAATTATGAGGGTTCTATCCAAAGACATTTCCTCCATCAGGGATTTTCTAAACTTAAATTTGTAAGTTTTCAAATAAATTAAATATTATTATTAATATAAATTTTCTTCTGAAATGAGTGAGTTTTAATTCTGACATGCTCAGATTTTAACTACTTTCTTCTGCATACATTTTACTTCTATTTCTGTGATGTATTTAAAGGCAAAGCACTTACCCTAACACTCCGATGTATGAATCATAGCTGTGTCATGGAAACCCCGATACAGAGCTTCCGCTTGACCATGAGAAGTAGTCATTCTACATGCATATTAGTTTGACACTCCCGATTTAAAAAATGACACCATTGCCCAAATTTAGAAATTTGTACATTAAAATATTGATATATATTATTTGGAGGTTGTGCATGTGAAAACACACACACACACACAATCTGGCAATGATCATTCCGGTTTTCCTCCTTTTGATCATTGCTTGAAACTGAGACGGAGCTGCCACAGTTGATAGTTTATGTCTGTCACATTTGCCAGTGTCTACCTCTTGTTCATGTTTAAACTGTCCATTTTACTCAGTTATATTTCTTCCTGGTGTCTGTAAATATTTAAAATTTTGAGATGTGGATGTGAATCATTCTTCACAATCCAGAGTTGCCAATTACTATTGGTTTAGGACACGGAATAAAATTTGTATGTACTATTATCTATTTGAAATCAATTCAGTAGAAGTGCAAGAACTAATGAGCATTAGGTTATCAGTATAACCATTATCATTTAATTGAATTATGCTGCTTTTACTTGTTTTAATTTTATTTCACATGAAAAAACAGAATTATTATTATAGTAAATATATACATGTTGTTATACATCCGTTTGAATTAACTATAACAAAATTTCCCTGTCTGCCTGGAGGATTACTAGATAGAACTGTTAGCTGAGTAAGTACCTATGTAGTACAACTAAATACAAGGAATTCTTACGGAGTAATAAAGACTTGTACTGAAAACCAAATGCTGATTAAATGATTGCATTTTGCAGTCTATTAAAAACTGACAAAATAATGAACTTGAAATGTTGCTATAGTAGTCATCTAAATAATGACACTGGATCAACTAGGCAGGAAGAGAGCATTAAGATTCTAAATAAGTCGTCGAATATTGGTTTGATTTAAATAAAAGTAATTTAATTGGTTTAAAGGTAAATTTAAACTTACTAGTACTTACGTTTTTAATGTCTGCCATTTGATTTAAAAGAAAGTTATAGAAATTAATGTACAAATCAGTAAAATGATATGTATTATCTTTCTTAACCTTTATTTCTTTTTTTTTCTTAACCTTTATTTCTGAGTGAAATTTTAATGTCTTAGTCACTTGAGGCCATAGTATTTATAGAGGGTTGGTGACAGAAGACTCAAATCCATGGGAGAGCTGTAAATGGATATATGAACCATCAAGAATAATAATAAATGAAATCTTAAAACCCCAGACTCAGGACCTCTCTAGCTATATTTCCCAATTATCTGGAGACTCTGACTGTTCCTTAGGACTGTACCATAGGGAGTCTTTTATCTTCCATACAAACTTTGATAGTGGGTGAGATTATGGACACTACTGAAAGAACTTAATCAATATTCAGGCAGAACATAGATTTAAAAAAATATGATCTCAGTTCATTCGATCACTATCTGGAGTGCTCTATAAAAGAAAGAACAAAGAGTATAGTTCTTAGCATTCTAAAACATAGTTTGCTTCATGTCGTCTGACCCTGTCTGAGCACATTTATGCTTTTAATGCTTTGCAAAGATAGATCAATGAATAATGACAGGAAGACAGTGAATATGACAATATGTTTGCTCCTGGTTAGTGCATGATTTTACCCACAAGGGTCAGTATAAGTGCTAACCTGCATATAACTCTTTCTTTTCTATGGCAGGGTGCTACATATAAGAGAGCAATAAACATAAGGATAATGTTAATATTCCTCTTCCTTGTAGGAGATGCAAAAAGTTCTGTGAAAATGCTTGCACACAGAAATCCACAGGTATCCTTATTTAGTAATTACTCTTCAAGTATAGTTGCATTGCTCTTTAATTGACTGTGTAGATTTTTAACTTTTAGAATAGCGAAAATTAAAGAGTTATGTTTTTTGAAATACTTATCATGTGTGAAAATAGTAATAAAAAAAAAGTCCATCACCTTTTTCCCTGTAAGTCTGGAATAGCTTTCAAATCAAGCTCTCTGGAGTTAATGGAGACCTTCAGTGCTTCACCTATATCTACCATGGTTACTTTAGAGTCAATGCCTCCTGGTTCTCAACATTGATAATTTTGATAAAGAAAAATTATACACGATTAGAGAAAATGATTATATATACAGAAATGCTCTTTGAATGAAAAGCAACATGAAAACAGTGGTTCATCGAGTTTGAAACATATATTTTATTTTAATGTGATACTGACCACAATGTGTTTTGGCTATTTACTAATTAACTACTCAATACTGCACAAAGCATGTGAGTCCAAAATTTTTTTTCAAATGTAAAACCACAAAAACATTTAAAACAAAGGTTATCTAAAATCATATTACAGGAAATGGTAAATTTAACTCCACTGTATTTCCCCAGAGATTGTGGTATTTTGAACAAATTCATACCTCTTATGTTTCTCCAATCCCCTAACAACATAAGCCAATAATAACAGAAATGAAAAGAGAAATCTGGACTATTGATATTATTATGAACATTTGCTTTTTGATTTATTTTAAAAAGTACAGTATATAGGTTAAGAATTATACTTTTGCCAGGGATCTCGCTCAGTGGCCTAAGTGCCTGCCTGGCAAGCGCAAGGTCGTGAGTTCAATCCCCAGTGCCACACACACAAAAAAGAATTACACTTTGGAAACAGTTGTTAGAGCTGCCACTCACTATACTTATTAGCTGTATGAACTTGGGCAAGTAATATAACATTTTCAGGCCTTAATTTCCCATCTGTAAAAATCATATAACACTAATTTCATAAGGTTGTTATGAGAACGAATTTCTATTTGTAACCAACTTACAATTGTGCAAGGACTACATAAATTTTAAAACAAACAACTGTATGCAGAATCATATGTATATAAATATTATTTACATATGTATATAAATTTGCATTTATTACTTATACTATTTATCACTGCTATACATAGGTTAATGAACTACCATTAAAAGCAAACTAGTTTTCTCATGATAGAAAAATGGGATTTAAGATAATAAAAGAAAGATTTCCATATAACTATCAAGCTTAGTAACATATTTACTAATTAAATCAGAATGGAGAAACTCATATTTATAGTAAAATAGTGTAGGTTAGTAAATGATAGCTATAAAGTGGTAATTACATTTATGAAACATCTGAAATACAGTGTGATAGTTAGTTTCATATACTTTTAGGATAGGCCAGAGGATTTATTGAAAGAGTAGATGAAGAACTATTTATGTCATCTCTTGTAGAGTGACTTGTTGATGGATCTTGGGCTAAATAGAAAAACAAAAACCAAGTGGTAAAATTTCTGGGGAAGGAGAGTTTGTGAAATACATGAAAGAACATTCAGATAGTTAGAGGACTATGAACTAAATAGGATGCAAGTAAAACACAATGATTCCTTTGTTCCAAAAGTATTTGATTAGAAATTGAAGGACTCTTACTAGACAATGTTGTGGAGGACAATTTAATATTTAAAAATTATTTCATACAAGAATGGATGTGTTGACCATATTGCAATGCATGCAGTGAAACTTTTTTAGTTTTGTTCATTTATTTTAAGATATTTCTATGAAATATAAAGATCGAATATATCCAAGGAATGTAATGTGATGATTTGATGTACATATTCATGCAATCAAACTAACACAGCCATCATTACCATATTGGACGTAATAAGTTCACCAGAGTTTTTTCACCTCCTAACTGAAAGTTTGTACCCTTTGATCAACATCTCTCCATTCCCCTTTCTCCTCTGCTTCTGATAAACACAGTTCTGCTTCCATGAATAAATGATTTTTAATGCTATTCCTAAGTCAGGTATTGTGTCTGCTGAAATCATAATAAAGGGACTAAAATGAAGGAAAAGTAAATTCTTTTTCTGCCATCATCAGCTTCTATATATACTTGTGTGACAGAGCAACACATTTACATAAACATATGAACTCTAAATGCTAAATAATTTCATGATTTGAGATGTTGGTATGGATTTAAGTGAATGAAATTAAAATATCAAGGAGCTACTTAACTAATAAAAGAATAATTCTCAGATATAAAGTAAGACTGTTCAATATATGTAAGTGATACCCTCTAGTGGTTACAGCACACCCTTTAACTAGAGTTAAGATATGCAATGGGCATTTGTTGACAATCTGTTTATTCCAGAAACTTTAATGGTTGAGTGTCAGAATCTTCATATTTTAAATGACTAAGACCAAAAGCAGAAGATTTGAGTGCAAATTTTTGACATCCTAGTCAACAGAGGATGGTGGGAGTATCCCAAGATGAGCTAGTGACACTAAAATTCCTAGGCATAATATTCCGATGATAGACAATTGAAAAACACATTGAGAAACACGAAACACTCAAATTAGCAGTGAAAACACCATGCTAAAATGTCATTTTAGATAAAAATAGAGTATACTTGTAAAACACGTATTAGACGGTTTATAAAGCATTTTTCATGAATCATCACATTTAATCCTAAAAGCAATCCTAAGAGCGAAATCATTAACTTGCAAGCTAAGAATCAGGAAAATTAGATTCAGGATTAACCACTCAATACATAATATGATGAGATGTACAACCCAGGTCTCTAGCTTACATTTTCCTCCTGACTGGCACTATTATCCTTCTTTTCACTTGACTCTTTCTTTTCATATTGATTTTCTCAGTCATCAAAATGCTGACTTTTGGAGATAAAAATACTTTTAGAAATCCTGAATGAATCTGTGCATTGACATTGTTAGAGAAGTACACCTCAAACTAATATTTAGTAGGGAACCTGGATTCTTTATACTGAACTGTCATCAGCTACCACCGCAGCCTGAGAGACTACTGTTAGGACAGAAAAGTGCTGTTGCTTCTCTTTCTAGAGTGGGATAAAAGGAGAAAAATGTTCATTGATAATTCTTTGGAAGAGTTGCATATTGCTAATGAAATGTGTTCAACATCCCCTTAATTGTTTTGTGATCTGATGTGAAATTAAACATCACCAATAAAATTAAACCTAAAATTAGATCAAGCAAATACTTTGTGACAGAAGGGCAACCCACACAGTGTAACTTCAATCAATCTAAATGTAACTTTAATCAGATATCTGTATGGATAAAAGTGATACTCAGTTTTTAAAAGGACCTGAATATACTTATGTTTAAAAAATGGTCCAAACTCTAAGTTGGGCTTTATTTCTTAAATCCTAAATGAACATATGAAAGTTTCATGATGAAACTTTCCTTGTGTAATAAATATATTGATGGTGATGGTTTTTAATGGCATATAACCTGTTTCAAAGTTTTATGTATACAGTATCATAGAAAAATTAGAACAAGAATGGAAACAAGACTATATATTCATGTTTTGTTAGTGATATGCTCACGAAAGTGTTACAAAGTCAAAATAAAGCCCATATTTAAAAACTGAAACTTCATTTCTAATTGTTGATACACTTTGTACATATTATCAAAGCATTAGGCAAATTACCACTCTTTAAGGAACATGTATTACCAAAAATCTTTCCAATTCCTAATTTTAAGGTTCAGTCAAGCTACTTTAGTACTGATACTTATATAGTTACTTGTCTTTTCCAATTTACTGCTCATAGTAATGAGAAATTGAAAGTGATCTCAAAGTTTTCCACAAAAATAATACCTAGCACTTCACATGGCAAAACATTTTGCAACATGTTCACAATTTTCATGATGTTTAAGTATATTAATATATGCTGTATAAAATCCAAAAAGAATTATATTCATTTCTTTTAATTAAAAAACTATTTTTCAGCTTCTACTATAACTGTAAAACATCTAACATCTTGTACTAAATTTTGTAAGTTTAAACTAATGTTTAAAAATGAAACGTGTATAAAAACAGGCAGAATGTATGAAAAACATCATTTGCATAAACTGTTATTACTATTAATGCCTACTAAAACATGTTTGACCCTTCAATGAAATGAATAAATAATATGCAAACTTTAGAAAAGGTCATGCTATGTTAATTCATGCAAGCTTTATGTTTTGAAAGTGGTGCATGATAAAGCCTAGGATGAAACATTCTCTGACCAAAATAAGTACCATTTCTTCCCAGTTGGTTAAAGCAATTAAAAATCTGAATTTATGTAAATACTCATTTTTTTCCTTAACCTTTCCAGTGAATGGGCCACGAACTGGCAATTTATCTTGGAGTGTATTTCAGTATTCCACTTCCAAACAAGAGTATTTTATGATACAGTGAATCAAAGAAGGAGCCAGTTTTCCACATGTATCTAAATTTGAGAGTTGAAGTCATGTATTTGATCAAATGTGAGAACATTTTAAAAGTAGAATCAATGAAAAATCTGTAAAAGAAAATTAGCTCAGAGTTCCAGAACTTATTCACCACTCTTTACTCCCTTTTAAATTAAATCACCTTTTAAATTAAATCACTTCCTTTTAAATTAAACCATCATGTACTCCTCTGTAATATGACTTTGAAACTATACAATTTTTTTTCTGATAGATTTTTTTTTGCCTTAATTCATATTCTTGTGGAAAAGGAGGCTGCTGCAAAAAATTGGTGCAGATTTCTCTGATGCTCCTCCTCCAGGCTGATTTTGCTATTGCATTCATATAATAGGTCAATCATTTGGTGAGCATCACGTCTTTTTGCGAAATTCCCACACTCAGATGGCTGTCAAAGGGGGTGCCAGTGAAGCGTTATGCGAAGTGCCCCAAACACTTTGTAAACTGGAGGCTTTGAACACAATAGTAAAGTTCAGTTCTGGAAAAAGATAGTGTACTGAATACACAATACTGAGCTTTGTCTGTTTGGGGCTTCTGTTGAGGGAGAAGGCTACTTAATCTCCCCATTTGCCCTGGGGATTCTAACTGTTTTAATGTGTCTTTTTTGAGAGTCTGTGAACTGTAGAATATATGCTGGTAACAACTTTCTTTGGGGCTTTCCTTGGAAAAGCCCAAAGCTGCCAACACAAGAAAGCTGACACAGTGGTGCTAACAAACACAAAGGGGACCTTTAGCTGTTTGTGCAAACTGGCTGGCTCAAGTTTCGTGTCATGCCTTGATGAAGGATCTAATTCTTTGGCTCATTTCATAGGAATCTAGCTTTTGTGACAATACAGAAAGGCTAGCTTCTTCACCAAGTAGGAAAGAATGGGAAGATTTGATACAACATCAAGAAAATGTGTGATTCTTATAAATAATAAAGGAATCAAATTACATAAGTCTACGAAAAGCAATGCCTCTTGGTATTGCATTTCCAAGTACGTATGTTCATAAAGCAATGACTCTTGGCATTACATTACCATTACCTATGTTGGTTTATTCAAGTTAATGCTATATTTAGCATTTAGTAATATTTGAAAAATGAGTTATTTTGGTTAAATGGTAATCCTATTTTTTATTATTATTCAAAACTGCAAGTAGAAGAAAATATTACACAGAAAGTTAATTCAATGTGTTCTTTCAAAATTTAAAGGCTTTTAAGACTGTATATGAAAAATGTTATTTAATCATTTTGGAAAATGATTTATCTTATTCATGTGAATACATATTTAAAATGCTAGGAAGAAATTCTATTGGCAGGAGAAAAAGTTATTCTAACCACTCAAATACCATTCCTTTGCCATCTTACACTAAACTTACATAAGTTAATCTATCAATATACTGAAATTTACCATCCAGAAAACATTATATATTATATTGTCCATACTTACCCAAGTTTATGTAAATCCTGTGTATGTGTGAGTGCAGGTTAGAAACTTGAAGAGTGGATATTTGCTTTTACAAATGTATCACCTAACAAATCTCATATTACTAAAGCTCTTACAACTTCGATAGATGGTAATCCCCAAACAAATGAAATTCAATTTTCTTAAAATGAAGAAAATAAACATCTATAATAACTTAGAATTAATGAAGTGAGATAGCAGCTAAATGCACAAATGTTCATAAATGATAAAAGAAAATGGTCCCCAGACTCACTGTGTGATTCTAAATTCCAAATTCCAGTTAATATAGGATATAAATCCCACTTAGCTGGCATCTTTCCTAGACCTCCAGTGTCTTAGTATTATCTTCAGATCTCTCCTGAACACCTCATTTCCGTGACTCTTGGCACACTGTAAACTGGCTTCTATGATCTGGAGAAAGGTAATGTGACCTTACTAAGCCACCAGGGACTGTAATTTTGATTTTGTATAGGGTATTCTTTCTACTGTTAAGTAGTTGACTTCTAATGAGGCTTAAATGAATGCTTTATACACAAATTGAGGAAATGCTTCCCTCTATGAGTGATTAAAAAATTATTTGTGCATATTGACCAAGAGTAGGTAATGAACATGAAGAAAAAATTAAGATTTTAAGATATTAGCTTTAGGCAAGAAATAGAAGTGCAGAAAAGTTATATTTTGGTATTATCTTCAAATGTGATGGTTTGTAAAGATTTTTATAAATGATTTTTATCTATCTATTATCTATCTCTTGCCTACCTCACCTATCTATCTTATCTTTTTTTATTCTACCTGAAAATTGAAAATTAATTAGCCAGAGAGCAGTGTATGTCTGAAAGGACAACAATCAGGTCCAAACAAATACAAATATTCAACCACAATCTTTTTGGCCATGTGTTCCAGCTAGCAAATGTTATTCTTAACTGAAAAAGGTATTCATTGTGAAATGATAGGAACTATAGCCTGATCCAACTTAACCACAATGTTCTGATTTCTTCCACATGTGCCAATCAGTGGCAAAGGAAGCTACTGTAAAGGGAAGGAGAGAATTCCACTGCGTAACTGAAGACTCTTTCATTCACAAGGATTACAGGATTCTGTGATGGAGGACAATTCAGAGTTCTTACATAGATTAACAAATATCTTTGGCAAAAACACAATGAAAATTTTTATGAAAGAACTTTCAATTCTGGCCATGAGCTGAACTGTGGGAATGTGTTAGCTCTTTCAGAAGAGTATTTTGTTGCCATAAACTTTTGCTTCGCTTATTCTAACCTGAACATTAAACTAAAGAATTCTGATATTTTTATCTTGAATGTTTGAACTTTATGCCATTGTTAATTTGAGCACATTGAATGGTTCTGGAAGCAAAGTACTAACTTTAATATTTTTGGATAATTATGAAATGGTCTAATTCATTGTCTGAATATGAACTTTAAGAGTTGCTAGATTTAAATTCTGACTTAGCCGTTATTTATTTGTTGTGTGGTCAAGTCATTTAATATGACTTCGTTTCATTTTCATCCTGTGTAAAATGAGGATAATAAAACTTACTAGATTGTTGTAAATGTCAACATTAACTAAAATTTAGTGAGTGTTTTCTAGGCATCAGAAGTTTTAAAAGGTATTTTTAAAATATATTTTTACAAAAATTTAACAAAGTAGTTTAGCCATGTTAAGTAATATTCCCAAAGTTATATGGTAACTAAATTATGGAGTGGAATTTTTAGCCCAGAAATTGTCATTCCAGAATCCATACTCTTTATCCACTACATTAGACTTTTTGCATAAGAAAACACATATCAAGGTCCTAAGATGGTGTCCTGCAGCTATTGTGATTTTTTTTTTGTTTTTTTTGGGGGGGGCAGCACGGGGGACTGAACTCATGACCTCACACTTGCCAGGCAGGCGCTTAGGCCACTGAGCTAGATCCCTGGCCAGCTATTATGATTTTAAAAAGAAAAGTCTAAACAACCTGCAGTCCTGGCAAAATGAGATAAAAAATTGACAGATTTATTCAATTGTTTTCTCATAAGAAGAAAAAAAATCAATATCGAGCACTGTAAACATTAATTTATTTAAATTTAATATAAAGTCATACTCAACATAAAAAATAGTAATTTACTTTAGCAGATAACATCAGCAGATAAATCTCTATTTAGAAATCTAAATTCAATATATGCTTTTACATGAAAATAACATGTATTTTGTGGGAGTTTTCCAAAGGTATTGTATTAACAAAAGTGGAAATACTAGTAATTTAATAAAACTTTTTAAGTTCAACATATTAGTTGGATACTTAAATAAGTGAAGACTTAAGTCATTGATATAATATTATTTAAAGTGCTTACAATTATTCTCTTACCTAATTTCAGTAATTCTGAATATTTCCTTGAAAGATATTTATGCTGATGTTATCATTGCAAGGTATTTTAATCTGTTAAGATTTATAAACACTGATATACATTATTAGAACACATTGATTTAATTCATTTTGTTTCAGGACAGTTACATTTCAATTTAACAAGGTTTTAAGAAGCAGATCCAATCTAATATTCAGTTTAAAGAATTGATGGATGTGGGCTGGGGATTTAGCTCAGTGGCCTAAGTGCCTGCCTAGCAAGCGCAAGATAATGAGTTCAATCTCCAGTGCAGCAAAAAAAAAAAAAAAAAAAAAAAAGGAATTGATGAAGTTTAGCTCTGTAAGTTTCTCTCTTTCTCTCTTTCTTTCTTTCTTTCTTTCTTTCTTTCTTTCTTTCTTTCTCTCTCTCTTTCTCTCTTTCTTTCTTTCTTTCTTTCTTTCTTTCTTTCTTTCTTTCTTTCTTTCTTTCTTTCTTTCTCTCTTTCTTTTCTTTTTCTACCTTCCTTCCTTCCTTCTTTCCTTCCTTCCTTCTTTCCTTGAAAGTAGAGTAAAATGAGGACACAGCAAGAGATTTTCCATGATAGTCGACTGCACTCACTGCATTAGAGACTAATGGACTTCTGAGGGCATATTTTGGTGTGTTATTTGCGTCAGCTGTGTTAAAACAGGGAATTACACTTTTCTCTTGATTTACAGGATGAAGGCAATTACTATAGCTAGATATTAGAAAAATGTAATAATTCTTACCAGGTAAAACAAGACAAGAGAAATTATTCTTAGCCAAATGCTGAGGAAGCAAGTACAAAGAAAAATTTATACTGCTATGTAGGTTAGCCTCAGAAAAGAACTTAATTACTGTAAGTTTCAGCAAACTGACTTAAGGTCAGTGAGTATAGTATATCTTCACATCCATGGTTAAGTCTGTAAACTCAACAAATGTGATAAAATAACTTTCATAACTTCTGCATTTATAGTTAGTTAATGTATTCTTTGTACAAACAGCTGTTAAGAGTATATTACTGGCCAGGTATTAGAAGACCTTTTAGTAGCTTATAATTGGATAGTGCAAAAATAAATTTGCTCTTGTAAGTTATGTGGCACTTTATACAGATACAAAGGACAATGATTTCATACTCAAAGAAATCCTTCAAGACTTCTAAGTCCCATAGAATTAAAGAAAGTAATACTAACGTGCACAACTTGATTTGGTGGTGACCACAGGATAAGTCTGCAGGATAAAACCTTTCTTCAGGTCAGAGTTTTCTTGGTGTTTTCTTTCAGTTCACATCACTGTAGAAATTTAATTCTTCATAACTTTTCCTATAGAAAGCACCAAACTGTCTACAAGTATGTTAATTTGTCGCCTGAACCCTCATATTGAAATTTAGTGGTTTTATTTGCTGAATTTGTCCAAGTCTCTGTGAGGTGACAGTGTGGCTTTTGAAATTCCTAAATAGGCTTTTACTCCTTTCTTAACCTAAAGCATTTTGCTATTGCATGGAATATGTACTTACTGTAATTCTCTCTCTCTCTCTATATATATATATACATATATATATATATATAGAGAGAGAGAGAGAGAGAGAATACATATTTTTAAACTCATTTTAAGACAAAATGCAAGAACCTAGACTGATAAAGAACGTGCATTAAGTTAAAAATAAGACATGTTGCTCTGGTCTCCTCTAAAACAATGGATATACCACTTTTCTTTTAAAGTATACCATTTAAATAGTGATTTCATAATAGCAGTTTTCAAAACTTTAACAATTTTAATAGTTCTTACATAACTTACATGTAAAAAATAAAGGAATATTGTATTGCATATTTAGAAGTTCTTTTAAGGAATTTAAAACACTTGCATCGTATGTGTACAATTATATGACAATCAGCTGATTGATCATTGTTGGAGTGCGTATTTTACAATTTTTTACTACAGTACAATAAATAGGTTAAACTGTTCTTTGATTAAAAAATCTTGGCAGGTTTTCACAGGGTACATTACACTGCCTGAAAGAATACTTCTTGAGAAAAGTTGAGCTACTGAGCCTGGGACGGAAACAGCTGATTCCTCGGCTTTGTAGGCAGACACAGGGTGTCCACTAGAGGGCGATCATTAGGAAATGCAGGGACATTTTGCTATGTGCTGCAGAAAAGCCCTAGAAAAACTCATTCCAAGAATCAGGTTGTCTCACTTCTCCTTCTAATAATGTTTCTTTGTAGAAATAAAAAGCAGTTCTTTCCCCGATTTTCTACATATGTAGATATATAAAGCTTATACTTAAGAATGAATTCTTCCTTAGGCAAGATTAACAATGTTTTATGATAAATTTTAAAAGAACAACTTCATGTGTTTTTTTTCTGCTTAACTTTTCATAAAAATATTCTGTAATCAGGTTGTGCAGGTCTGTAGGTATTTGAAAAAGAATTACAGTTTGCTGTAATCATCAGGCATTTTGATGTACCTTTAACAGTGTCTGCAGCCACTAGTGACATTATTAAAAACTACAAAAATTTGTATTCTATTACTATGCATTAATTTTCATTGAGAAGTATAGTTAATCATTTTGAACGA
Source organism: Cuniculus paca (assembly GCA_004365215.1). NCBI lineage: Eukaryota > Metazoa > Chordata > Mammalia > Rodentia > Cuniculidae > Cuniculus > Cuniculus paca. The sequence goes on along the minus strand of RJWT010022659.1, from coordinate 1,763 downwards.
TGGAAGAGTTGATGCATATTAAAACATATAAGGAATTCCAGGCATTAAATTTTGTGAGAATTCACACAAACATGCAACTCTATAAAAAGTGAAAAATAACAAGTTAAAAAGCAAAGGACTTTCTTTAATTTTAAACTAACCCTAAAGCATACTGATTTATGAGAAATAATATTGCTTAAGTATTATGTCCTCTATTTCAAAATTAAAAAAAAATTCAATGGTACAGAGGCAGATTTCAAATTTTATTGATGTGATTATTCAAATAAAATGAAGCTAAGTAATCCCTATTATTCAAGGGAAGACATGCAAATTACTTCAACAAGCTGTTCTTTCTCCTTTCCTCCCTTCTATTCTTCCCACTTTTCATTTTTTCTCTTTAGTTATCAAATGAAAATTTATTTTAAGGTAAGCAGGTTATTTTTCAAATTTGAAGATTAACTATAAAAACATAAGGAATAAATTAAAGGAATATTTTAAAGTAAAGATATCTTTTGCTGGAGGAAAAAAGTGCAATAAAGACAGTTTGAATAGCCCAACTCATTTTAATCTACCCCAGACAGTACTGATAACTGTGATGATCAAGTGTTGATATACTGCTGAAACAAGTCTTTCTAAAGACTTGTTAATTAAGTGGACATTTGTGTGATTTCCTGGTACCAAGGGTATTCTCATTTACATATGTTTAAAACTTATTTACTTCAATTGTTGGTGGGAGCTCAACAATTTCAGAAAGGAAAAGGGTTCTTTCTGTCACCTTCTGTCATGGTGAACAATAGCATCACAATACTAAACTCAACTAGTGTTCATGAGTGTTGTGTTCAATTTCACACTAAATTTGGTCTGTTTCTCATGGGGCGAGACTTTAATTCTGCTGGTTATTTGATATGGGAACATATTCTGTTGCTATAATATCTGCTATCTAATCCATGTACTGGAATGACTTAAACCAATTTAGAATTATTTATTATAAACACCCATTGTCTTGTTAAATTGAATGAGATTAATCTTACTCTTAAAAATTATGTTGAGTTTTTTCACTGCTACTTTAGAGCCCCCTTGACTATCACCTTGGTCAGAGAAAATACCAGACTGTAAAATGACTTGAAGTTTGCTTTATTTAATAATCCAGGTAGAGGTTAAATTGCAGTTCTTTGATTTCACAATTCAAAAAGTATACAAATTCTTATGAATATTGTAAAAATATACAAGTTTAAATTGTGTATGTTGGATTGTTAGATTTACTTTCTTTTAAATAAATACAGCAAGTACTTTGGTAAAGAGGGGCACAGGAAAGGTAAGAGGCATTACGAGCAATGAACTTGGTTTACTAACCAATGAAAGGATCTTTTTTGTCATTTGCAGAGAACTCAATATTCTGAGTAAGGTCAATGATATTTAGTTACTGATAACGTCATCATTATTCCATTGTGGACAAGTATGTCTGGTTTATAATTAATATTTTATTGTGAATGAAAACAAATCATAATATGAGCTTCTTAGTTTTAGGAGTACGTATGACAGGAAACTAGTATTTTGATTTCTTTCCATTAATGTGTGTGTGTGTATGTAAGTGTTTTACTTTAATATATTTTACTAACCTAATAAAATTAAGGAAAACAAAATTGACAAGTCATTTTATCAAGATCATCTGGGAAAAACTAGAGTGAAAAATTTAAAAATATTATTGGATATGAACTATAGCATGATTCGTTTATTTTTCAGTATAAAATTCTGGAGAAGTATTCTTAGCTTTTAGTGAAAAG
>RJWT010022658.1:0-17093 GCA_004365215.1 Cuniculus paca | reverse complement strand
TATCTTGTTCCAAAGCCTTTATTGCTTTACTTGTTTTCTATTGATTGATTTTATTCTATTTTGCTTTGTTTGATTTTGTTATGTGTGAAGGTCTAAGCAGCTACTTTGAAGATAAGATGCATCAGGATAGCCTCTGTTGTATTCCTGCAGTCTTGTTTGAAGTCCTGTATTGCTTTCATTGTTTTCTTTTGATTGGTTTTATTCTAATCTGTTTTATTTGACTGTATTATACCTGAGGGCATGAGCAGTTATTTTGAAGGTGACAAGAGGCATTATGGTAGCCATTATTGATTTCCTTTCATCTTGTTATGAGGTCTTGTATCATGTTCATTATTTTGTTTTGATTGACTATTCTATTTTGTTTTGTTTGCATTTCTTATGTCTGATGATATAAACAGCTACTTTGAAGATAACAAGATACATTATAGTAGGCACTGTAGTATTTCAACTTCCTTATTTTGAAGTCCTGTATTGCTTTCATTGTTTTGTATTGATTGCTTTTATTCTGTTCTGTTGTGTTTGATCTTATTATTCCTTATGGTATGGGAAGTTATTTTGAAAATAGCAAGGGGCAACATGGTAATCATTGTTGGTTTATTTTTGTTTTGCTTTGAAGTCTTGTATGACATTCTTTGCTTTGTTTTGATTGAATGTTCTGCTTTATTTTGCATTTGTTTTATTCTCTTCAAAATAAAAGAAAAAAAGAGGATGCTAAAGATGTCAGATTTCTGAGGGACCGAAATTTAAAAGTCATTTAGATGTATAGAAAGATACTGTTTGACTATTTCTATGTCTTAAAAATTTAAAATTCAGGTGTCATCTTTTGTTTGAAAAGTACATCTATCAAGAAACTCACTGAAAAAGAAAAGATGGCCTAATGAAATCTCAAATTGTACATCTTAATTTTAGTATGTTACTTTCACTTAAATCCATGTAAGTTATAGATTGTGTCCTATTTAGGCCTCAGAGAATTCACCATAGTCTGAATCCTAGGAATTTCAAGACTAGTAAAATATCTCACTAAATCTTAATAAAAATTGTAAAAGGACGAGTTGGCTCAAGGACTTAATAAAGAGATAAGAAGAAAATATGGGTAAATTCTAGAAAAGTATAAACAAGAGCCAAGCACTGAATATGCAGAATATGTGATCCAGGGAGGACCAGTTTAAATACGGATGGTCAGCCACAGAACAGTTTGAAGAAAGCCTAGCGTTGGAGGAGGGATAATTGAAAACACTTTGGTACACTACTTCATTGAGTACATAACATTGTTTCAGCCATCAGGAAAACACATCATTTCATGTGAACTGTTAGACCACATCTGAAACACTGCAACTAAATCTATATTTCTGGGAGCCCACATTTAAGAATGCAGACCACAGCTCTTCTCAAAAATATGTTCTATTACTTTGCTATGATGGTACTAACAGCATGTACTAGCAAAGTGACAAGAAAAAAGAAGCTGAGAGGAAAAACAGGAATAATTTGAAAGATGTCAGATTTCAATAGCATAATGAAATGAAAGGAACTAAATATATCAGTTGAGAGAAACTTCATTCACAACTAACTCCAAAGGTTGTAAATGCAGGAAAAAGGAAAATAGAAGGTGACTGGAAAACATCAGAACTTGGTGAGTGAGGAAGAACAGAGTAAGAAAAAATTCTTCCTTTAAAATTTCTATTACAGTATTTAATTTTCAGGAGGAAGAAAACCATCTGAATGAAGAAATCCCTGGTAACTTGTTATTCCTTGAGATATGTTAAATTTTTCATAAAAGCTAACAGTCTAGCAGAGGGAGAAATGACTGTATGAAGATACCGATTAGAATTAGAGAGAACATTTAATGGGGTGCAACTCAGGCTTCGTTATCTGTAGGGAAAATGGTGAGGACTGACGTAATGTGCCAAGTGACTATTTGTCAATAAAATGTATCTTAGATGTGTGACAACTGTGTCATTCAATGTACTCTTTATCAGTCCAGCTTTTTAAAAACGATTTCTGGATGTTGATTGGTAATCCCTTTGCTCAAAAGATAGCCACTATCATATTCTGTATTTTCACATAGATTTTAATACGGCTGGTCTATGCAAACTATACAGGAAGGTTCTGAAGGAATACGGAAATCTCCATCCCCAACTCCAGAAATCCCATGTTGCTTTCCTATCACTGTGAATCTATCCAGGACTGTGGCGTGCTGAGTGCACTATGCAGAGTGCATTGAAGGTACGATGAATGTTTTCTGGGAGCTTTTGTGCTCAGAGTTATTTTCTAAGGTGTTATTTAATCCACATGATGCTAATACAGTGATGTGAGGTATACAAAGCAGAGTGGAAAATGCCCTTTTTTATGTGTTTTCCTGAACCTTGAATGCCAGCTTGCTGTGATTATTACATTTTGTTCACTTCCATGTATCAACAATAGACTTCCAAAATAGTGTAAATGTATGTATGATTTGTTCTTTGTTTTATGCAGTGAATGCAGCACTAGACTGTCATTCAAGGCACCCTATGCCATTCTCCACATTGGTCCCACTGGACACTATTTTAGGCTGCTTGAGAATATGTATGCCTTGAGGGCCGGGAGAGGGGGCTGGATAACTGGGAGTGTATTCAAAATAGAGGCAGCTGCGGTAATAAACAACTTGATTCTGTTGATTTCATTTCACTGTAACAAGTGTTTTAATTTAAGCTGTTATTTTCCCATGAAATCAAATGAAATGTTTCTGTCTCCCACCTAATTTTCACTTTGATTCATTTTAATAATTTTTCTCCATATATACAGAAATTCCAAATTTAACAAATGAATTACACACCGCAGCACTTAAGAAGAAATGTGAAAGGCAGCCATTCATTGGGGTTTCATTTCCGTTCACCTCCATTCTTATGCCCAGCCTTGCTTTTGCTGTTTCCTGCCCCATTTACTTTGATCAGATCAAATCAGATCAAAGCCTCTGGATCACATTCATTCTTACTTCTGTACTTTGGTTCCCATAATTCCCCTTTTCTCAGCTTTAAAAATTTTTAAATGATTTTTATTATGGTATATTTTCAATATGCAAAAGAGAGTAAAAATGAAATATGTAACAAGTGTAGTTATGCATCCACTACCAGCTTTGACACATTTGCCTTTGGTCACACTTGATCTCCCCTCCTTTGGTTTTGAAGCTCTTCTTAGGAAAACCTTCACTTGCTTTCGGCCTATTTGTTTCTGTTACCCAACAAACATTTCTGTCTTGAGTGCAGAGTATATCCACAGGCTGTGCTGGGATGTGGAGAGGTTGCGGGAATTAACCGAGCAGCTTTATCGGTAAGGGCTGGGGATGTAGCTCAGTGGTGGGGAGCTTGCCTAGCGAGCATGTGTGAGGCTCTGGGTTTAATCCCCAGCACGGGGTGGGGTTGGGGTTGGGGTAGGGGTAGGGACTCCGTACAATGATCTTTCCCTATTGATCTCCTCCTGCCTTCCCTGTTAAAGCCTTCCTGATAATAGTCTGACCGGATGGCTTCTCTCCTCTAGTCACCTAGCTTGACCATCATCTGTGTGGAGAGCTGGTTAGTACTTACTTGTGAGATAGCTATGCCCATCTATTCTCAACTCTGCATTCAGTATAAGTATTCATACCACAGAACCTGGTGAAAACTACCAGTCAGGGTTAGTTTATGTTTGTGTTTTGGGAAGAGCTGTTTTACCAGCACATAAACACACTGACTCCTGAGCATACTCATCAAGCATACTTACAGTGCTTTGGTGAACAAGTTTTAAATAAAAATCCTATAATTTCCTTCGAAGATAGAGTCAAGTTTTATATGACTTTCTTCGACTCCCAAGTGGGTAGTGCACATGGTAGGTATTTCATAAATATGTTCTGATCCTTCTGAATGAGCATGTTTATTTCTCCTCTTGCCGTAGTAATTCACTAATGACATGCACTTTGCCTTGTGGTTTTGTTATTCTCGCTTTTTAAGTGCTGTTGTTGGAAAGGCCTCTGACAGTGAATTGCTGCCCCTCTTTCGGTGAGGTAATTTCATAAACATCAAAACATCAAGTACTTGCAGCCCAGAGAGGTACATCCCGGTAACCAACAGTCGGCAGTCTCCCGACCTTGGGCATTACCGGGCACCTCTGAGCTCTACGATGTGGTGCCCGTCAGTCTATTCTCAGTTGCATTCTCTCTGCGTCCCCTGGGTGCCTCAGCAGATCTCCTTTGGAGGTCTGTACTGATGCTCTTCGGCTCCTGACAATCTTCAGAGAAAAAGGAGCGGGCATGAGTCATGTGCTTGTGGACCAGCAAAGGGTCCCTAGCTGGGACCAGCAAGCAGAGGGAGGTGGCATGCCATCAGCAGCAGTCATGCGTAAGTTTCTCAGAGTCCAGACCTTTTTTTTTTTCTTTCATTTTCAGCAACTCTCATATTGCGGACCACCGTCAGTTCTTTTTTCAATTCTCACGCAAAAGCAGAGATTCTCATAGATCTGGATTCATCTCTGAAAAGGCTACAATCTGTCCTGCTTCAGGCGTCTTTAAAGAGACCAAAGATAACTGATTTTTTTTTTCCCTCTCCCGTTTGGCTTCTTTCTTCAATAAACCACTGTAGTATTCAATTACCTTGTCTTTTATTTTTTCAATGTGCTTAGTCTCTTTTATTCTAGGAAAAATAAAAATAGAGGGTAAACGATGATTATATCTTTATTGGGAATCTTTAAAGTTATTCACTGGCTTTCTTTTCTGTCAGCTTGGGAGTGGGGTAAGAGGGGATGTGGGCACACCATGCTTTGGGCTATGACTGTTTACTTCAGTTTATATTACATTCGTCAGTGAGGCAGCATCCACTTCCTGTTCTTATCTTGCCAGAATTCCCAACATTCAGATCATCTGGCTCACTTTCAATCTGAAGATGTTCCCTCAAATTCATTCTTGTGTTCTCTGCCCTTGGGGTAGCTTTTAATAACGTACCTTTTAATAATCCTAGGGGAGCAAATAAAGGCAATCAACTTACTATCCCCTTTGGTTTATAAAACACTTTCCAAATTCTCACTATGAAAAGCAAAAACGTGGCGGAGGTGACTTCTATCTCCTTGTGTTAATGACAGGTGAAGAAAATGTTCCCCTCAGGCCTCCCCACCTGGTGGGCCCTGGGTGTGACAGGCCTGCTGCACACCCGTCACTGTCAAACCAGCCTCCGTGAGGACAGCTCGGAGCTGGCTGTGCTGAAACCTGGTTCCACGCTCTTTCCTGGCTCTTCATAAATCACAATCCTTCACAGGGCTTAAATTTTTCGTCACTTAGAGAGTAACTGAATCTTACCGCCACCCCCAGATCCGTCAAACTTTCTTGGCATGGCTAGAACAGAGAAAGCAGAAAATACCCATTTTTCTGAACCACTGATTTACAGGACTGAGGAGACTCTGAAGAAACAACGTGAAACCACACGTGGTTGGTGAAACAACCAGAAACCAGAACCAGCAAAGGGACCACAAGTTTATTATCAAAGTGACATGAAAGAAAATTCAACAGTGACATTTCAAACATTCAAAAATTCCTACAAGATCTACGAAAGTGAAATGGAGTGAAATTCAAGAGTGCAATTTCAAAAATTTTAAAGTTTCCTAGAATAGAGGAGACCAAGAACATTTTTTTTAAAACATTTTTTTATAATTTGAAAACAGATGAGGCAATTGAACATTAAAGAAATTTACTGAAGAGGGAAGCTGAACAGAAAACAACCTGAAAGCTCTCTATTGTTCGAGTTCAGACCTGGACGATAGGCGGACTCTGGAAATCAGATTAGTAGTTCTAGTATGAGGAGTACTCCCGAGAGAAAACTCCCGATAAAGGAGACTAAAAAGACGAGCCAGCCCCATCAGCGGTGCCCAGGCAGCATTCATTTCAATATTTAGCTCAATAAATGCTTTATTGCATGCCTCTTCCATACCATGTCCTGCTCCATCAACCTTAATTTTCCATGTTTTATTATCTGTGATTAAAGAAGATACGAATACAGACATAGTTGGAAGAAGGACAATTTTACAATGACTATTTTAATGGGGTTAGCATCTTTAGAGAAATGATTAAATTGGATATTCGATTTGGGTTACTTTGTACATACTAACTAGGGCTACCAAAGATATTGGTATATGACTCCTAAAAATCTAAACGTTTTCCAAAAGAGAAATTATCAGTGTGATATGATAACTTTCATATGAAGTGCTATTATTTTCAACAAAAATTTGGCATTACATTTGATGTAGTTACTTGACAGTGGTAACTTCTCATTTCTTCTGGTCATATGATTACTTAAATATGTCTCCAGTCCAGAAGCATTTACCAAATTATAAATTCTGTATAATTCCACATTGGGACGTTATGGTAACTGTGTTAACATTTCTATCTTGTATTGTCGTCTCCAGTAAAGGTACCAACTACGCAGAACATGTAATGAAAATATTGGTGGGTATGAAGTTAAGTGGAAACTCATAAATCTTGAGCTTATACCCTCTCCCCAATCTTACTACCCTATTTTGATTCTCAGAAATCCTGAAATGATATGCGAGTTACTGTTCTGTGATGTAATTGCAATGTCACTGGAATTTGTGTATATCAACTTCTGATCATGGAACATTTTATGACAGGAACAAGTCTGTGTAAAAAAGAGGAGAGGCGAGATTCCACAGACCTTAGTTGGCATCGCTAGACACATGTCACCCCAGAGGGCAAACTTTTAAGAGTAGTAGTGAATGCAAACCACCTAAGATAGATTGCTTGTGTTAAAATGAAGGAGTATAACGGAACTTATAAAAAATCGAGGGAATCTTTCCTGAACAGCCTGGCATTTCATCTCCTTTGTGACATTGGAAGCAAATCTACCTGTTGCTGAAAATTCTCTGGTATGGCAGATATGTAAAGAAACACATAAATAATTAGACATGAATTTGGTAGTACATTCCTCTAATCTCAGCATTTTAGGAGCCTGTGGTAGGATGTTGGAGATTTGAGCCCATCTTGGGCAGTGTAGGGTCTTGGTGATACCCTGTCTCAAAATTTAAAAAAAAAAGATTTTTGAAAAGGACTGAGAATGTAACCCAGTGCAAAAGCCCTGTATTCAATCCTTAGTACACAGAGAGAGAGAAACTGACAGAAGGGAGGATTTCTCTTTATATGATTTTTTATTTTTATTTTTTAATTTTTGGTAAAAAGATATCTCCAGAGTCATAATTCAGTGTATCAAAGTAACTTAAATTCTGGTACACAAAGGCAGGGATAAAAACTTCAGAAATACTCACCACTTTCCACTGCCCTGCATGTGAAAATATTTCCAATTCCACGCCCTAAGGGTGGGAATTTGCCTCCAACCTTGGAGTTTGTTCTAGTTGCCTGCATGCTATCACCTTTCACAGCTCCATGAAACATTCACATCACGGTAGAAGAAACCAAATTTTCCCTGAATGATTTCCAGGGTATGAGTACATTTCTGCCACCACTGGCCTAGTATGAATACTCGTTACCAGTAACATGAAATAACAAAAATAGATATTACTAACAACTAAGAAAAATGTCATTGGTGATTCTGGTAGCTGGTGTCAAGTCATCCAGGCCTGTGGAAATTTATCTACAACATGAGGAAACCAGAATTGGACAACTGGGGTTTAGGATAGCAGTAGTCAAATTGGTTGCATATAACAAGTTACAACAGAGTTGCCAAAACATGAGACGTTCTTGTAATTGCTTAACTCTGTAACAATGTGCAAGTAAAAACAAATGCATAGTTCCCAACAGAACAAAATGCTTCAGTTTGGGGACAATCAGTGAAGTACCTAGGAATATCATTTATTGCCATTTTACATTCCTCAATCATAAAGCCGCCAACGATTGAGCTAATATGGTTTCCCCAGACACCAACTGTGTAGCCCATTACAGTGTTCCTTCTTAACTTTTCTGATGTTCTCTAAGATGTTCACATCAACTCTCAACAAACTGCTACCAAGCCTACATATTCCCCCTGATTTGAAATCAAATTTTTAGCGTTCTAAATAGCCTACAATGGTTTTGACTATTTCTTGGGTGAACGTTTCCATTTTTTCCAACTTTAAGCATTTTTAGATTATTTTTGGCCAGTTTTTCAAATGGCATATCAACATTAATTTTGTACATTTTATCCTCAGTAACTAAAATTGAATTTTCCTATTCAAGGTTAAAATCAATTTTTGCAAATGAGCAAAGTTTGGCAAGTTTGCCATTCAATGAATTGAATTTTGTCCTTCAAAGCATTGATTTTTGGTGCATTGATCTACAGAAGACGGAAGCTCTAAACTAGGTGCATGCTACATTAAACAACATCTACAGAATATAAATAAACACTGATGTTTTAAAGTATTTTTGGCCACAGTAGCACCCCCCCCCCATGGAAAGCACACATTTTGGAACACATCAACAGAATGTCAATGATTAATGAAGAGGCAAGCCCTTGAAGGATTTAGATTCAAGCCGTGGAGAGGTATCTTGATCACAATCCCATACTGAGTTTATAAATAACTGAGAAAACCCAGGATGCTGTTTATAGACATGATGTTGTGTCTTTCATCTAGGAATATTCTGGTATACCGTTGGGCCTATTTTTCTTACTTGCTCATAGTACCTCATAGGAACTTCTGTCTCACTGTCTCAGCCGTAAGGTTTCCACTTGTTAAGAGTAATAATAACAATTATTGCTTCCATAGTAATATATTGTTCTAAAAATATTGCCTACTATTGCTGATAGCAGTGAAACAATGAGCCAGTCACACAGCAGTGTACTTTTTTTCATAAGGGTAGAGAATTTTGTAGGGGAGTATAGAAGAATATTTCATTTTTCAGCAAAAATTTCAGCGTATAACACATGTACATGTGGAGATTGTAGTCGAATAAAGAATCTGTGAAAAACTGATGTACTGTTAAGAAAGCAAAGCTCCCTTTCCCCAAAGCTAATCAAGCAGCTCCTTATGTCTTCATCACTACGATTCTACAGTGCTAATGCAGCCTCTCCTGAGACTGAGAACAGAGACTCAGGAAGAATTTACTTTGCTGAGACCAAAACTAGGATGGGGATTATTACAGTGACATTTTGATAAAAGCAGGAATCAAACTGACACCAGAAATGAAAACTGGAGTGTCTTTGACTCCCAAAGCTTCTTGTGACCGATAAGACAAGAAACCCTAAAAGCAATGTTTGGCTACAAAAACCAAGTAACAGCAATTGTGCACATACCAAATTTTTCTTCTAGTATTGATAAAATAATTCTATGGCTCCTGAGTTGCCCCAGCCAGCCCTGCTCCTACTAGGTGCTAATCTATTCTGGAAACTGTATAAGGAGTCATTGACCAATCTTGGGCTATATTCATACTGAGACTGGCAGAGATTAATATCCTATTTGAATTACAGTAACTTCCCCTAAATCAAGCCATGCACAAAAACCCTACTCTGACTATAATATATAACTATGATATAAAATGAAAGCAAAATCTCTGGACACTGAAAACCAAAATAGCCTCTTAACTTTATCTGAAAATAGGTTACATGAAACCTCTTTCACAAAAGATAATTAGCTACCAGAAATAGTATAATAAAAGTAGTCTCTTGTTTCTGCTCTAAAAATTAAAATGTTTTCTGACAAAAGAGAGCAGTTTGAGCTCCAGGTTTTGATTTGTAATACCGAAATCACTTTTCAAAAATATAAATGATGTCTTATTTGGTGTAGTTGTTAAGTTAGTTCTGAGTTTACTAACAAGTGATTACCTGCTTGGTTATTGTTAAATACATTAATTTCCAATATACTTCTTCACTTATTAATAAGCGCCATTAGTGACACATTAGTCCATTTAACTTATAAGTGATTAATGTGATGAAAATAACTTATGATCTAACTGTTGGGAATTCATCTATGTGTGAAGCAATAGTGTTAGGGCATACTTTTTAGGGTTGCAAAATATTACCTTGAGTATCTCAATCCTAAATATTAGAAGTTTTGTAAATTAAAAGTATTAATGCTGTCAGAATAGCAAATGCTATCAAAATAGCCTTTCTAGCTTTTGTTTGTTTTGAAGTTGTTTCTCCTCCATCTCTAGAAAATCAATTAGAATCTAGTTCTGTTTCATACTGGGAATTCAGAGTTCTACTAAGTAAGGAATGATCAGACATAGTGACAACAACTGGAAAGATGTGGGAGGCCAGGATGGACGTAGTATGGTGCCAAATCCAGAGGAGTACGACTGGAAAGAACTGAGCTAACTGGCTCGACAATTAGAATGCTCTCTTTTTTATGAGCGGATAATAAAGACTACTCTGTATGTGAATAAAGAAAGATGGAGATTAAAACACCAGCGAGGAGGCTCTTATGAACCACTTATGAGGTAAGTAGGATACTGATTAATGCGGTGATGGTAGTGTGAAAAAGACATTAATGGGGAATGTTGGAGGAATTGTATCAGCCAACTGAGTAAGGGGGGAAAGATGAGAATGGGACATAGAGGTGGTAATGAAGATGAATTGTGAGTTTGAGAGCTGATAGTCTCAAGAGATTGTGGAGGCTTTGGCATTCATGGGGAATTTTGAAAGAACTACAGATATGGTGAGAAGATGGAATGAGAGCAAAATATATGATCCATCGGTTCAGAAAATAAGACTACAATATGACTATATGTCATAAGGAAAAGTTGAGTCAGATCTAAATATCAAATAGGAAAAAAAAACACAGGAAAAAAGAGATTTAAAATATTAAAGAATAGGAAAGGACTCCCAAGAAGCACAAAGGGCACAATCAGGAGATTGTAGTGAGGATATTACTAAAAAGGAGAAAATTTTCATGGGGAGGGGACCCTGAGGGAAAGTAGATGGAAGGCAGAAGGTGGGGCAGCAACATAACATGATGGCCAATATGTCAGATTTCTGAAAGAGAGAGGACCATTTCTTAGAGTATTCCATTCTGTGATCCTGATTCATGTTGTCTCTACCCCTGCCATTTGTTCATTCATCCATTTCTTCACACAGCAAACTAATTAGGTACCAACACCAGGCACATGCTAAGATATGAAGATGCATAAAGAAGAATCTTTGCCTATGAAAATCTCACAGACTCATAGAGGTGGTGCTGAGTAGGGAGGAGGCAGACATACATGCTCATAACTCACACTGTACATTATGCTAAAGGCTCACTGTGAGAACACCAAGGAAGTCACAAATAATTCTGATAAGGCAGTTAGGAAGTCTTATCAGAAGACATTTCTCAAGCAAATCTGCCTTCACCTGCCCGCCCTGCCACAGGAAGGTGCTTCCTGCAGGCAGCCAGCATGGGCAACCAGCATAGGCAGAGAAAATCAGTAGATCCTCCTTTGCCTGCTGGCCCTACTGTTGGAAGGTGCTTCCTGTGGGCAGCCAGTGTGAGCCCCATGAGCCCGCAGGCCACCATTGGAGGCCCTTGCATCCTTCAGGCAACCATCACCTACCAGGAGAATCAGACAAACACAGCCCTGTGTGCCTGGCACCATCACAGAAGTCTCAGTGTAGACACACAGGCTGAGAGAAGCAGCCCCTCCACCATGCACCCCTGGCCATCGGGGAACCCCCAGTGTAGCTGCACAGGACTGGAGAAACCCACCCCAAATCCTGCTACCTCCCTGTAAATTGGGGGTCAGAGGAACCTAGGTGCCTGTCCCATTCCCCTATACCTCAGAGGGGCAGCCAATGGGAAGGCTCTGGGATCCCACAACCAGCTTGTTGGGAGGAACCCAGGAGAATGACAAGATGAAGGAGCAAAAGGCAATCTCAGACCCTCGGCCCATACAGAACAAGTCTGGAAGATACAGTCATGGAAGAAAAATCTCCAAGAAGTTAATAACTGAAGTAAAGAAACAACTTCATGAGACTGTAAAAGTAATCAGATCAGAAATAATATCTCAGGTAAAAGAAGAAATGAAAAACCTAATGAAAGAATTGCTCAGCATATCTAAACAAGACATAGATAAAAAAAGAGGAGCATAAGAAAATGATGGAAATCTTGAATGAACAATATAGAAAGGAATTACAATGCATGAAACAGATCCAAAAAGATATCCAGGAAATTAAAAAGTTGATCAAAAACTGGCAAAACCACTTGAAAGAGACTGAAGATAGACTTTAAAACCTTGAAGACAGGATTGCAGTTAGCGATTGTGAAAGGAAAGATCCTTTAAACATACCAAGAAACCAGGAAATAACAATCCAATGGCTGCAAGATGATGTGAAGAGAAATAATTTAAGAGTGATAGGTATCAATGAAGAAGCAGGGCTCAACACAAGTGAAATAAAAATGCTGTTTACAGAAGTAATAGCAGAAAACTTCCCAAACATGGGAAAAGGATCTAGTATAAAAATAAGTGAGGCAAATAGGACTCCAACTAACCATAACCAAACTAAATCTACACCCAGTCATATAATAATCAAGATCCCAGAAATTCAGCACAAGAACAGAATATTAAAAGCTGTTTGAGAAAAGAAACAGATCACCTATAAAGGGAAACCAATCAGAATCATGGCAGACTTGTCAACACAAACCATCAAGTCAAGAAGAGTTTGGAATGAAGTGTTTCAAATCCTTAAAGAAAACAACTTCCAACCCTGAGTGATGTACCCTGCAAAACAATCTTTCAAAATGGATGTAAAAATAAGTTACTTCCATGATAAACAACAACTGAAAGAATTCATGACCACCAAACCAACCCTACAGAGAGTGCTGAAGGATACTCTAGAGAGAGATAAAGATGACCATGGTTCCAGGAACAGCAGCAGAGGAGGATTGCTGAACAGGACAGGCAATTGGATGAAGAGGAAAAGCAGAGGGCCAACCACAGGAGGATAGGAGGATAGCATGGCAGAGACAAACCAATGTATGCTGGTTGTAACCATTAATGTAGATGACCTCAATTCAGCAATAAAAAGAAACATAAGGAGAGTGGATCAAGAAACAAGATCCATCAATATACCGTACACAAGAAACACATTTAACTCAAAAGAAAATTCATAGACTGAAAATCAAAGGGGATAAAACAATTGTTCCCTGCAACAGGAGACCAGAAAAAAGCAAGAGTAATTTGCCCATCAACCACAGAACAGATTAAAAAGATATGGTACTTTCATACAATGGAAAGCTACCCAGCTATAAAGTAGGATAATCTTGAGGTTCTTGTAGGTAAATGGGTGCAACTGGAGATCATGTTCATGGGTGAAACAGTTTGAACTCATACAGGTGAACACTAGCATAAAAAACAGAAGGAGTTAGTGGGATCCCAAAACACAATAGATATTACAAAAGTGATAGGGGAGGAAACACCTAGGAAGAGAAGGTGGTAACCAGTGTTAACTTCTTGTTGTCTTGTCTTGAACTCTTGTACTGTTTTCATAATTTTGGTAGGTTTGGTTCTGTTCTGTCTTGTTTTGTTAGATTTTACTGTGTCTGATGGTATGGGCAGCTATTTTGAACATAATGGGATGTATTATAGTAATCAAGGCTGGAGTCCTATTATCTTGTTTTGAAGTCTTATAATGTTCTCATTCTTTTGTTTAATCAGTTTTATTCTGTTTTGTTTTGTTTGATTTTATTATGTGCGATGGTATGAACAGCAATTTTGAAGGAAAAGAGACAGTATAGTAGCCATTGTTCATTTCTTGTCATCTGGTTTTGAAGTCCTGTAATGCTTTCATTCTCTTGTTTTGATTGGTTTTAGTCTGTTTTCTATTATTCGATTTCATTGTGTATGAGGGTATGGACAGCTATTTTGAAGAGAACAAGAGACATTATGGAAGCCATTGCTGATTTCCTATTGTCTTGTTTTGAAGTCCCATAATGCTTTCATTCTTTTGTTTTGATTGATTTTATACTATTTTGTTTTGTTTGATTGTATTGTGTGTGAAGGTATGGACAACTATTTTGAAGAAAACAAGAGACATGATGGTAGCCACTGATGATTTCCTGTTGTCTTGTTGTGAAGTCCTGTGTTGCTTGCATTGTTCTGTTCTGATTTGCTTTGTTCTGTTTTGTTTTGTATTGTTTTATTCTCTTTAAAATAAAGAAAGATGTTTGTCAAAAAATCATAAGCATTTATGCTTATCCTCAAACACTCTGCACAAAAGATGTGTACAATATGTTCATAGCAACATAATTTATCAGTTCATCAGTTGGACTCCAAACAAATACCCATCAACGGTAGAATGGATAAGTAAATTGTGTCATATTCATATCATAGAATGAAAAAGAACTATATACAACATAGATGACTCTTAAAAACAGGGTGTGTGGGGAAAAAAAACCACATAAAAAGGATAATATACTGCATGATTTTATTTATGTGAAGTTGAAAAGCAGATAACATAAATCCATGGTGTTGGAAACCAGAGGGATGGTTATCCTGGTGGGGGGGCATTAATGTATGGTATATATCTGGATGTCTCCCCACATTCTCATGTGCTGATAGGTGGGACTTTGGGGAAGGTGATTGGATCCTGGGTATATGATATTCATCAGTGGATTAGTTCACTGATGAGTTTATAGATACATATGTTTTTGGAGATAAAGCTTAGATGGAGATGGGTCACTGGGGGTGTAGCCTAGAAGGCTCTCTCCCGCCTCCTTCCTACCTTGATGTCTATCTGCTTCCCACCTCCAACTCATGAGCAATTCTCCTCTGCCATGCCCCTCTGCCCATGGTACCCTGCCTTGGAACCAGCCAACTATGGATTTAAACCTCTACAAACTATGATCCAAAATAAACTTTTCCTCCTTTAAATTGTGGGTGTAGGGTATTGTGTCCAGCAATGAGAAAGTAAGATAGAGGGGAAAGAAGTATGAGCAGGCTTCTGAGGTGTTACTTACATGGTGCTTTGATCCAGAGGCTGTTTGGAGAGGTATGTTGAATGTGGAAATTCCCCCAGCTATGGACTTATGGTTCATGCACCCTTCATTTTGTATCTTGTATTTCAATAATAAGTGAAATAAAGCTTAAGATGAGAGATTGAAGTTTGGGATGTCATGGAGTGTAAACCAAGGGGACATGCTGGAAAGACTTTGCAGACTCTGTTTGTTCTTGTCCCTCATCTTGCCACCCTCTGGAAGACGACTGTGTCCTTTCATAAAACTAACATTGAAGTCCTAATATCAGAATGTGACCTCATTTGGAAATAGGGTCATTGCAGATGTAACTAGTTAAGACAAGGTCCTACATAGTAAGGTGGGCTCCTAATCTTATTGGACTAGTGTCCTTATAAAAAGATGACAGCCACGTGAGGACAGAGACATAAGGAGAGTGAACACTGTGGGAAGATGAAGGGGTGTAGAGGTGCATTGAGAAGCCAAAGATTGCCAAAGGTTTCCAACAAACAACTAGAATCTAGGAAGAGACAAGGAAGGGTTTCCTTATAGTTTTAGGTACAATTATTACCCCTATTTTTTAGACATGAAGACTAATTCTTAAAGAGGTTAACTACCCAAAGTGCCATGTTTAATAGCTGCGAAAGTTAGGATTCACACTCAGATCTGTAATACAGACATCAAAGTTATATTGTCTTCCCATGACAGATGGGAAAGAACAGCTTTTGGGTCACCCCTCAAAGGCTGATAAACTTGAGGGTGGAAAAAAACATTTTTCAAGGTTGGATAAGAGCTGAGTTAACTTTAAAATCAATGGGATTCCTCTCCCATCCTTAATTCTGGACTCAAATCCCATGATAGAATTAACACCTCTATTCTTCAGCTGAAAAAATAAACAGGAATTTGGAGAGTATAAGTCATTTACTAGAGGTCACACAGATTAGCAGTAGCACAACCAAATTTTTGCTACCCTAAGATGAATGATATGTTTATAAAGAATTAAGGCTGTTTCTTCACATCTGGGATGTTTGGGAATACTAACCTTGGTAAAGTGCTGATCAAAACTGAAAATCTGTTCTCCAGAGAAAGACCTCTATTAACTGAATTAACAAACCAGATCCAGTACCTCAGGAAGGGTAACTTTTGCCTCAGGGTAATCAGGGTTGGTGTCTTACAAAATTGTATGGACTAAGAGTTGGCAATGTGGGTAAATATTTAGCAGGATAGATGCTAGAATCCCAGGATCACTCAGGAACGAGGAGACAAAACTGGATTTATTGTGGCAATTGACTGATGAGATCATTTCAGAAAAATGACCAGCTCCTGTCAAATGAGGTTCAAATCATATTAGTGCAAAAGTGTCTTAGGATTTATATTTGTAAATTTTATATTATACAGTGACGCCAATTGATGGGCTAATACATCTTCAAAATAAAGGATATTAATTATAGATTCCAAGGTAGCAATAAGATAATTGAAAAGGTAATGGAGTGTTACGATATAGCTAATTGCTATTGTCTAGTTACAGCTAAGCTTTGCTGGACCCATGTAAAGTTTTTTCCATTCCAATAATAGATATTAGGGGTTTAACTCCCTCAGAACCTTGCTGAGAAATGCAGGAGTGAAAAGGAAATGTCCTAATAGGACAGTAATCTAACTCAGTAGTTCTCCAACTCTAGCATGCATCAGAACCACTGGGAGGGCTTAGACTCCTGGGTCCTAACTCCCTAGAGTTTGTGACTCAGGAGGTCTTGAGTGAAATCTGGGAATCACACTGATGATTTTCAAGTGGTGCACAGAGCCTCTGATCTAACCGTAAGTGCAGATCTATTGCCTCAGATAAGAGGCCCCAGCAAAGCCTTCTTTTTCTCCATCTGTGTCTTCCACAAGTACCAGTGTTGCATGCACGACAAGGTTAGAGCTAAAGTTTAAAAGTTAAAAAAAAAAACAACCTTAGTGTCTCTATTCTAAATTTGAAAATAGAAGCTAATGAAACACTGTAAGAAAAATATAAAATCAAAGCAAAAAATTCTCCATTTAACTTTTTATGAGGCTACTATGCTACCTGGACGTGCTGTTTTAGGACTTACTTGATAAGACAGAGGCCATTAATCATGCAATAAGAATCAATAAGGTCATGCAAGAACAGCATTATTTTCTTCACTTAGCTGCTGACAAAAATGAGAACTTTGAAATGACTCAGCAAAAGCATCACATTAAGGGAATCG
>RJWT010022657.1:0-17093 GCA_004365215.1 Cuniculus paca | reverse complement strand
GGAAGGAATCAGTTCACATATACTTTACTCAGATTTTGGCATTTATTTTTTGAAATGAATCATAATAGTGACTAATGATTTAGTTACATAAGAACATAAAGATGACTTAGCTTCTTAGTGAAAAAGTCAACCAACCAAACAATGACAACAACAAAATGAAAACAGATAGTTTGGGATAGTTTCCTATCTTAAATTTTTGTGCTCCTTATTTTGAACCATATGAAAACCATATGAAAAGTTGTTTTGCATTTAGAGAACTTCATGTAACTTAATTTATTGTTTAGCTTAGAGTAACAGCCTAAAAATTCACCTAGGGAATTAGTGCTATATGATTTACTTTGACCTGGCCAGCTCTATGTAAATCTTTTAATATGTAGGCTATGAAATACCAGCTTTTCTCATTTATACATGCTTTGGCATAATTACAATGTGTTTTCAGATTTCAAATGTGGTTTTTTAAACTCCAGTGCTTTATCTTTTTAATTTAATGTTAATTGAGATTATAAAATTATTGTGCCATAGTTGATGAAGTGGCACATAAATGGAAGTTCCTATTACTTATTACTTCAATGGATATTTGACTTTTAGGGCAAACAAAAGCAAAGACAGAATATCAAACTATTATTGGTTTCATTATATTAGACTATTCAAATAAAACAACATTTTGAAAACTTGATATGAACTTTATTTGAACAAATTCTAAACTGCTTCTTTAAGGGGAATTTGGACTACTCCTATAAGAACCTGTTCAGTTTATCATCTCATAGTAGGATGATTTTTTTCAGTTAGAGAAGATATGTAGATATCAGGCTTAATTTTCATAGAGAATTGTTTCCTAGTAACATGAAGTGGGTTTTTGCCTTGTCAGCAACATATAATACCTGTACACATGTCATTTCTTAGCAACCTTAGTCCTATAATTTCTGCCATCTATCACATGCCCAATGAGGAGAGATTATATATTTTAGAAAGTGTCATGCAAAAGCATTTATTAACATATGAAAGTTAAGCATAGTTGTAAATTTGATTATTTTGGGAGCAACTTAGGGTATTAGTAAATCATACTTCTGGGTGAGTCATGGATGCGTGGCCTTGAAGACTGCATCTGGTCTCTGGCCTCATCTTCTCTGGCGCTGTTCCTTTGCTCTGCTTCCTGGCCACTATGAAGTAAGTGGCTTTACTCTGCATGTCTTTGTACCATCATTTTTTTTGCCTTGAAGCCAGACAACTATGGACTGAGTCCTTTGAAATCATGAGCCAAATAAACCTTTCCTTCTTTAAGTGGCAGGTGTCAGATTATTTTGTCAGCTGACCAATACACCATACATTTTTGAAGGATAGCTCTTATTTTATGTCAAATTAAATTATTAGACTAAAGAAAGCATTTAAAGATTCATTATGTAACAGATACAATTCTTTCATTTTATCTGTAGCTCAATTTCCATTCCTCCATTTTTCTGTTTCTTTCCTCTTGGTGAATGAGATTCAATCTCTGACCTCTTGTAACACAATATAATTTGGGGAGACATGCAAATAAAATATTTTCAATTTTTCTGTATATAAATGGTGATAAATTTCTTATATAGTTTAATGTTAGAAGAACTTTATTTCTCTCAGCACACTGACATGCTTTCTGTTATTAAGTGATGAGTGAAGTGAGAAAAATATTATTTTAAGACATTGTTTTTCTTATGGAATAAGAAGTTTTGAGCTAACTAGTCCAAGAGCAGGTGTGAGATAGCAAACGGTAAGTCATTCAAGACTACTATTCTAGGTTAGTTGAGCTGATATTTACATCATAGAAGCAACTGTGTTTTGAATAATATCATGATCAAAAACGAGTGTTATCAGTGAAACGATAAATAAGTCGAAGGAACTTCTACTCTTAAACATGAAAATATGTACTGATTTCTGATTTGCATACTTGCTACAGAGAAATGTGAAAAAAATAAGAACGAGATGTTAAGTAACCTTAAGTTTGATCTTATTAAATATTTCCTTTCAGAATATAGCTTTCAAAATCTTTTGAATTTCATAATCTTAATGAAGGTAGACTTTCAGTCTTTGATGGCTTTTTAAAGTAGAAATAAAACTTGAATTTAGAAAATAATACTTTATATTAAGTTATAAATGTAGGTTGAGGATTACTAATATGAAACTCCCATATCTGAAGTACTCTAAAAACCCAAAACTTGTTGAGCCCTGTTATGACTCGAAAGTGGAAAAAAAGTCACAAAGCATAAAGTTACCTTCAGTTTTTATGTTTAAGGTACATATGAAACATAAATGAATATTGTTTTTAGGCATGGGTCTCATTCCTCAGATACTTCATTTGGATATGCATGTACTCCAAAATTTAAAAAATCAGAAATTTGAATTGTCTCTGGTCTCAAGAATTTTAGATAAAGAATATACAATATTGAGTGTGATCCAGATACAGTTTTGTGTTACCGGCTATATATGTAGTTCTGTTTGACTTACACACAACAGGGACATATTGGTTCCTAGGAAACAAAGATTAACATGCTGGAAGGTTGTTTCATAATTCTTACGGTTTACAACTGTGAGGAAAAGGAAGGAAGCAGGATTGGGCCAAAGGATAAATTGGCTAAGGTGTAATCATAACCGAGATCTCAGTCAACCACATGAGAAGGTTGCTTTGTTTCAGGATAAAATAAGTAGTCCAGGTCTTTGTACCCTGACACTGACAGGTCACCTGATGCAAGGTGCCCAAGTGAGCTGGTTTAATCTCAGGCAAGATTATCTGTGCAACTGAAGGTAGTTCCCAGAGAGGGCTTGCAGGTAGGGGCTGAGTGCAACTGAGGAATAAATTCTTCAGACTTGATTGTATTTCTGGAGAAAAATCAGACTTAACTTATTAATTTTAGTTATAGATCATACTTTTTAGACCATTATCCACAGTGAGTACAAGACCTGCACATATGTGTTCTCTATTAAATATTTGGAGTTAGACTTTTAAAGTAACTTTTTCTAATTTAAGATAAAGTGTTTTTAAGATTATGTGGAAGCTTAAAAACCGTCTGTCACCATCTCTACAAATGTTAATTTTGTTTAACTAACTTATGTATAGCAACATTCAATATGCTGAATAAGAAATAAAAACTGAATTGTCAGTTAAATTTTTAATTTGACCTGCTTATGGTAATATTCATTTTAGTACAACTATATGATTGTATTAAAATCTTTGTAATATTTTGAAGAATTCTGTTGTAATGCCCAATTCTCCATTGCTTTTTTTGGTCTCATAAAATAACCAGCCTATATGTAAGTGTTTTTCCTGTTTTTCTTTTTCTTGGAAGGGGAGCTTAGAAAGCAGAGAATGTGTCCTGATTGTTGTCCATGCCTTCTTGCTTCTTGACTTAACTGCTATAATTTGTTTTCTTTCGGATTTTCCCTGAAAGTCACCTAGAAGAAACATTAGAGAAAAGAGGAGCTCTACTGCTCACTGTGACAGGGAGTGGAGGTGGTATTGACTATAAGAAAAGTATACAAATGGACTGAATTTACTTATTTAATACAGCATAAACTGACCTTTAAATCTATGATTGATATTTGGGGACATTAATTTTGATGAAACTACACTATAATGGACACACTAGTAATGTGTCTTACACATTTTATGTGTCAGATTTAGGAATTTTGGAGTGCAAGTCTACAAAGTGTAAAAAACTTAGTAGTGATTGAAGTATCATTTTACCCAGTATCCAGGGGCATTGTTGACGAAGTTCTTGGTTCATATATTCCTCATTTTGCTTGGATTCAAGTATCATTGATAGATTTTGTTCAAATTTCTGTGTTAAATCTTTTTTCCTTCTTACTCTTGTTTCTTATCTTTGGCTATTTAAAGACATCACCAGAAAAGAAATAATAGATAATACTTTTACAGTGATTTTTACCATTACTATTAGCAAATACTGTAATTTAAAATAACTGATGGAGGATTCACCAAGCAATATACTTTATATAGCATTAAAAGTATCATTTTCCTTTGTCTCTTATGAGGTTTCATTTGACAGATTAATTACATATTCTTCAAGTTAGTTTTTTTAAAATAATTTTTTATTGTAAAGAGAATAAAACCAAGCAAAATAAAACAGTATAAAGCCAATCAAAACAAAATAGTGCAATACAGGATTTTAAAACGAGATAATGGGAAGTCAACAATGGCTCCAATAATACCTCTTGTTGTCTTCAGAGTAGCTGCCCATACCATCAGACATAGTAAAATCAAACAAAACAGAACAGAGAAGAACCAATAAAAACAAAACAATGAACATAATACAGAACTTCAAAACAAGATAATAGTAAATCCCAAATGGCTACTGTAATATAGCTTGTTATCTTTGAAATACCTGCCCATGCTATCAGATATAATAAAATCAAACCAGACAAAACAGTATAAAACCAAACCAAACCAAACAAAACCATAAAAACAATACAGAATTTTAAAACAAGATAATAGGGAATTAATAATGGCTACCACCTTAAGAAGGAGATCCTGCATAGATGCTATATTGCATATTATTATCTTCTAAATAGATGGTCAGATTTTTGGCTTTAGGCCTACAAAGTCAATGAAACACTACACACTACAACCATTAAGTTGTATTTTACTTTAATAGCTATCATCTCAGTCTGTGTTTTTCCTGATCAGCTGGTTGCTTATGGGGGTGGGGGACCTTGGCCCTTCTTGTTTCCCAGCCTACACACTGGAAGGGGCTGGCTCCTGGTTCTCCTCCCCACAGCCCATGAGTGGCACTGACTCATAGGAAGGGACTGACTTCCTCAAATTAGTTTTAGAAGCAAGTTTTCCTGAGATCTGATGAAATGATCTGGTTTAAACTTGAAACAATGGATTTTTTTTTTTAGTATAGTCAGTTACTTTGTGTCAGTGGCATCAAAAAGAATTGTTTTTAAAAATTTCATTTGATATTGATAAAAATTTGTTGGTACCTTTTGTTCTATGTACTTAAAGGTATATTTTGTTGAATATGAGATCCATATGAAATCCATATGGATTTCATGATATGAAAATCCATAGATTTGATTATATGGGTCAGAACCAGAGCCAGAACCAGAAAATTATCAGTTAGCTTTGGTTAAGTAAAAATACTCATTCCACAAAACTATCATTGTATTCAATCTTGGAAGTACTAAAAAGTCTGTATCTAAGTGAAGCAATTAGGAGGCAAAAACACTGTTGTGCATTATAATGTAATAGTCTTTATTTTACCTTGTAGAAAGAAGTTAAATTGAATGCTTCTGTATTTTAGGATTGAGCTAATTTTATAGAAAAATATGGCCCACTTATAAAAGATATCCTAAATAAAGTCCCTAGAAAACGGTTCTTTGATCCTTAAAATATGACCCGTCTTTAAGTTCTCCTAAAGGGGTCCTTATAACAGAGTTCATAGACCCATAGAAAGTCTGTTCCAAGTAATTTATTTAGCATTGTTTTGTTCAGTCAATATTAAGAAAAATATTCTATTAAAACCTGTGTTGGTTTGTGTCTAGATGTTCCCCGAAAGCCTCATGCACTTTTAGATGAGCTTTTTTCAGAGGCAACTGAATCTAAAGTTTGTGGTTGATTCATAGTGCAATGCTGGGATTAAGGGTGCTGGGATTAAAGGTGGGTGATTGCTGAATTGGTCCACTGATTGGATTGAAACCATCCTAATCTCAGCAGTCTGGGTAAGATAAAAGGGCAGAAAAAGGCTCACCCTCTCTCTGCTCCTCTCTTTTGTTGCTTTTGTTGTTTTCTGCTGGTTGGAATGGTTGACCCTCTGCCATGTGCCTTCTTCTTTGGAGCAAACTATGAACTGAAACCTCTGCATGCTATGAGCTAAAACCTTTTCTCCTTTAACCTTGGGTGTTGGGTGTTTTGTCTCAGCAACAAGAAAAGTAACTAGGACAAAACCTATTCATTTACAAAACAATTTGAAAGCTATATTTCAGTTTATGAGCACTTTGACATATTTATTAGTTATCATTATAATTCTATAGGATAGTTAACACAGTTATATTATTGTCCTAATATATAGATGAGTGATCAGAGGCATGTAGTTAATGAACTGTTAATCTCCAGACTCCAGCCATCTTTCTACCACATCATATGGTTGACTTATGGTTTTGGTTTCAATACAAAATAGGCAGAATTTCTTTTTGCCTTAACCAAATGTATAGAATTAGTGTTGTAGATTATGAAAGATATGGGTCTTGATCAGGCTGTCAGAAGTCATAACCTGATAAATTGATTTGCTCTACAATAAATAGTTATCTATAAAATCATAGTTATATCAAAATAAGTTAAGAATTCCACAATCAAGAATTTAACAAGTGTATCGGTCAACTTTTCTTTTGCTGGTACAAAATACCTAACACTTGGAATTTACTTTTTTAATTTTTAAAAAAGTCTTTTTTGTTGTTGTTTTTTGAGACAGGGCCATTCTATGTATTTCAGGCTGGTCCTGAGCTCACTAGATAGCCCAGGATGGCCTTGAACTCATGGTGATTCTCCTGCATTAGGTTCCCAAATGCTAGGATTATAGGCATGCACCACTATACCCAGTGACATCTGCAGTTCAAAGGTGGAGAGGTTTATTTTGGCACAAATTTAGTTCATAACTGGCTGCCTCCAAAGCAGAAATATGGCAGAACTAATTAATGGTGGTGACTTCTTGGTAGCAGGGAAGCAGAATACTTGGAAGGAGATCTGTCCTTCAAAGGCAAGTTCCAAGTGACCTTCGTCTTCTGATTTGGCCCCCTTCTAATAGCACATTGAGCTATGAACATTAGTGGATTAATTTACTGATGAGTATAGCCCATGATCCAATCACTTCTCTAGGACTCTCTTAGTCTGGTCGATTTGATAAGATTAAATCTCACAGCATCAAGACACTTTTCTTTTGTTTTTATTTTTATTTTTGTTTTGATTTGTTTGTTTGTTTGTTTTGGTGCTGTATTTAAAGCCAGGACCTCTGTAGTGCTGGACAAGCCCTGTGCCACTGGGCTACACTTCTGGGCCCAGGCATCTTTTCTTAATGATGGCAATGCTGGAATGCCTGAGTTGCAAAACTCCGGGGGAATATTCATTATCATAGTCCCTATTTTTTCTTTTTTGAAGTGCTGGAGATTGACCCTAGGACCTTTGCACTGAGCACTGTTTTTTGAAATAGAGTTTTGTTAATTTGCCTGATCTGGGTTAGAACTTGCAATCTTTTGCCCTTAGACTCCCAGGATGGTGGAATTACATTAAGAATAATAAAAGAAAAAAAAAGAATTAAGATGCCAACACCACATAAGAAATGTAAACATTACATATTGCAAACACACACCAATAAAAATAAATTTAAAAAAGGAATAATAAAAGACGGCAGTTATTCAGTGAAAAAGCTCTGAAAACTGAGGCCTTTAATTCTGGCTAACTTGGATAATCACTAAGACATCCTAGACAGAATCTTTTGTCTTAAAATGCTGAGGTCAACTGTCACAGCTGCAGTTGCTCCTGAGAATAATATTCCTTGTATTTAGCCCAAAACCTTTCCCATCAGTATTTGAAAAGAGCCATGTCTCATGTCAAACATAGAGATATTGGTTTTTTGAATGGATTAACTAGGTTTGGTATGGCAATGGGAGTTGATGACACCAGAGTCCTTAATTTATTTTGATGTGAATTTTGTACCTCAGCCTTTCTAAATTCAGAATTTATTCATGATAAATTTTTATTTGTGAAAATTAGATTGCAAATGTGGATCTTAGTTGATTCTGAGAATTTTAAATTGTGGCCTAGGTCAAGTTGAAATATCCTGGGATGATCTTAAAATTATTCATAGGACAAGTTTCTACAACATTAACATTTCTTTTTTTCTTTCTCTCTCTCTCTTTCCTTCTTTCCTTTTTTTTTTTTTTCCTACTGGGGATCGAATTCATGACCTCACACTTCCCATGCAGCTACTTGTGCCACTGAGCTAAATCCCTGGCCCTAACATTCCTATTTGATACAGAATCATTGTTAAAAAATAGATGATGGTTGATTTGAAATTCTAAATCCCAGGCATAATTTTCTTACCATGAAAACTGTATTGTTTGGCAGGTGACAGTCTCTAAAAATTATTTAGAAATCTCTTATTAATTTACTATGTTACATAGCATAGAAGTTCGCTAAGAATGCTTCCAAAAACTATTTGAATTTAGTCAATTATGTTTAACCTCATTTTAAAGTTGATGAAGGAATCAATAATAGTCAAATAAGCTCAAATGCATATTTAAGTTGTTGAAACACTTATTGTCATAAAGAGTAAGTATTGGGCTGAAAACAACAGAAGTTTTGTATCTTATACTACTGTGCATCATTTTGTTGAGAAAGGGCTAGGATCTTAAATTCGTGTTAATACCAACATTTACTTTTCTTTTTGTAATGCTTACTTTAAATTTAGCAAAAATAGTATTATTTTCAGTCTACACAAAAAGAATGTATAATTTTCCTAATATAAAAGAAGTCAATGAAATTGCTACAACTTTGGTGGCCATAGATTAAGGCATTTTAGTATTTTGTCTTAGTGAGTATTCTGACTTACAATAGAAAATTAGGAATAACCAACATTTGAAATAGTTCACGTTGAAATTACATTGATAATGTTCCATAAACCATTTTGTAATAATTTTCCTGTAAAGATGGAGATTAGGTATTTACAAGAAAAATTATTGTATTTTTATCTGTCAGTGTGTATTTACAGAACTAGACTGTAATAAACACTTCACACAAAAATTACTTTGACTATAGTTTAATGTATAATGAGTCAAAAATTATGACAGTTTCCTAAAGTGTCTTGGGTATTCTTTGTGAATTCTAGATATTATATTGTACTATGGAAAACACTTGTTTTAATTTTCCTTTTTGGATTTTGGATAAACTAGAGTTTTTCTAAACTTTTAGAAAAATTCAGTGATTTTTGATTTTCTTGACTGAAATAACATAGTTCCAGTTGGTTGCTTAATTATATGTATGAGTGATTCCTCTGTTGAAGTGAAAACTGTAGACCTGAGTTCTATTTGACTTTCATCACATTAAAGGTACAAATTTTTCTAAGTCAATAGAAGATTAGCAAGAGAAAAGGAAAAAATATGTGTTGGGAAGAATTAGTCCAGTAATTCCTGCTATTAATTTAATTTTTATCTGAAACAGGTAGGATACTCTTTAAGCTCTGCATCCGATTGTTTAATTCATGTATTAAGTATGTGTCTGTAGAACATAATGTTTTAAAAACTTTTCTTAGTACATGTTTGCATTGCATAATGATTACAGTTATCATGGGAAATTGAAGCATATATATAACAAATCTTTAATTCTTTTTCTAAAATTGCCTTCCTTGCCTCTCCTTTCAAAATGTCTTAGTCCCCTTTACTTTTTGGGAGATCTATCTTCCTATGTCCTTTGTCTATTTTGATTTTCTCTTTATTTATAATTTGGGTTTTTCATATAAAGAAACCATGTGATACTTAAGCTTGTCATAAATAAGATTTATTTATTTCACTTAATATTATGATTTCTAAGTGCATTCATTTTCCTACAAATGCCTCAATTTAATCCTTCTTTTTGGGGGAGTAGTATTCCATCATGTATAAATACAGTACCACAATTTCTTTATCCATTCATCTGTTGCTGGGCCTATAGGTAGCTTCTAAGACTTCGCTATTATGAATTGTGCTGCTATAAACACGGGTATACATGTATTATTGTAATATGATGTCTTTAACTCTTTGGGGAAGATACCTAAAATAGGAATAACTGGGTCAAGTGGAATATCTACTATACTTTTTTGAGGAATCTCCATACTAATTTCCATAGTGATTGTAGTAGTTTAGATTCCTACCGACAATGTAGAGGTGTTCGTTTTTTCCCATGGCCTCTCCACCATTTGTTTTCATTTGATTTTTTAATACTGTAATAGGTGTCCTTTTTAGAGTAGGATGGAACTTAGTGTTGTTTTAATTTGTGTTTCTCCAGCAGGCAGAAATGTTGAACATTTTTTTCATGTATTTATTGGGCATTTGTACTTCCGAGAAGTGTCAATTCATTTCAGTTGCCGGTTTTTTTACTAGGTTTTTTACTTTGAAGCCCTAAATTTTTTGAGATTTTTATGTATTCTAAATATTAGTCCTCTGGCTGAAGGTTAGCTGGAAAATTTTTTTCCATTCTGTAGATTGTCTCTTCATGCTCTTGTTTCCTTTTCTGTGAAGAAACTTTTTAATAGATACAATCCCATTTTTTTATTCTTGATGTTATATCTATGCAATAGGGAATCTGTTTAGAAAATCCACACCTGTGCCTGTCTTCAAGAGTTTCACATATTTTATCTTCCAGCATATTGTTTCTATTTTAACATTTGAATCTTTGATCCATTTTTATTTTAGTTTAGTACATGATGATGTATATTCTGCGTGTAGGTAGCCAGTTTTCACAACACCATTTGTTAAAGAGGCTATCTTTCCTCCAACATATGTTTTTAGCTGCTTTTTCAAAGATCAGATAGTTGAACATTTCTGGGATTATTTTTGTAACCGATATTCTGTTCCCTTGACCCACATGTCTGTACTGTGGTGTTTTTATCACTGACATGTTTGTAATATAATTTGAGGTCTGGGTTTGTGAGGCTTCTCGCCTCTTGTTGCTTAGCATTGCTTTTGGTATTCTGGGCATCTTCTGCTTCTATATGTACTTCAGGATTGCTTTCTCCAGCTCTTTGAGGGCTGCTGATATTTTGATTGGAGTCGCATTAAGTACAGAAGTAAGCCATTTTGACTATAGTGGTTCTGCCTATGCAGGAACAGGAAATATTGTTCCATTTTCTGATATCCTTTTTGATCTCCTTTTTGAGACTACTATTTTTTTCATTGTAGAGGTGTTATGGATTAAAAACTCGTGGTCAACTTAACACCAGCTAAATTAATTCAGCATGGTACTGAATGTAAGTAGCCCACCTGAGGAAAGTTGCCAGTATAAAAGGTGACATGGAGAGGAAGAGTGTAGTATTGTGGGGTCTCTTAAGTGAATGTTGTTTGGAGCTGTTAGTTCTTTTGGAGCTGTTGGTTCTCCTGGAGGAACCTGTCATGGCTGGCTTCCCTGATATGAACTTGGCCATTATCATTGAAGGAGCTTGGGGGCTTGTCCTGAGAGTGGCTGCAGTTCACTTTCAGGGAGCTCTCTGGTCCTTACGTTGAGCATCACTTCCTGGCTCTGGAGGGGAAGATGTGTGCTGTTTAATCTCTAGGAGAAGTTTGTCATGCTGGCTTCATGATATGTACTCAGCTATTCTGATTGTCGGGGGAGCTTGGGACCTCACTGTCACTGAGGATAACTATGATAATTTTCAGGGGAACCCTGGTCTTTATTTTGAGCATTTCTTCTTGGCTCCAGTGTAGAACCCTCAACCTACTGGTACAGATCCTTCACCCTGCTGGCACAGACTTTCTAGCTCCCACCTTTGGGCCTTCCCAGCATAGATCTATAAAACAGACTTGCATGAGTCATTGTCATGGGCTCTAGGTCTTCAGCTGAACTCGTGCAGGACATTACTGATCCAGACCCTCGGCTGTATTTTCTAGGTCTTTAGTGTTGTGGACAGATTTCCTGCACTTTCTTGTATTTAACTCTGGATGACCATCATAAAGTAATATTATAAATTCTGCAATCTGTATGTAATTGTTCTCTCCCTGATTGCAACAAGAGGCCGTTCATTTTCTTAATTTGGTTCATTACTAAGTATCTAATGATTTTGATGCTATTATGAGTGTTGCTGGTTCCCTCATTTTTTTACCTCAGTGAGTTCAGTTTTGGTGTACAAGTACACTATTGATTTTTGTGTGTTTATTTTGATTTTTTTATTTTAAAGAGAATAAAACAAACATAAAAAAAGAGAATAAAACAATACAAAACAAAACATAACAGAACAAAGCAAATCAGAAAAGAACAATGCAAGTAACACATGACCTCACAACAAGACAACAGGAAATCAACAGTGGCTACCATAAGGTCTCTTGTTTTCTTCGTAATAGCTGTCCATACCTTCACACACAATACAATCCAACAAAACAAAATAGTATAAACCCAGTCAAAACAATAGAATGAGGGCATTATGGGACTTCAAAACAAGACAATAGGCAATCAACAATGGCTTCTGTAGTGTCTCTTGTTCTCTTCAAAATAGCTATCCATACCCTCATACACAGTGAAATCAAATAATAAGAAAATGGGCCAAAATCAATCAAAACAAAAGAATGAAAGCATTACAGGACTTGAAAACCAGATAACAGGAAATGAACCATGGTTACTATAATGTCTCTTTTTCTTTAAAATAACTGTTCCTACCATCGCATATAATAAAATCAAACAAAATAAAACAGTAAAACCAATTAAATGGAAGAATGAAAGCATTATAGGACTACAAAATGAATTAATTGGAAACAAGCCATGATTACCATAATACATCCCATTATGTTTGAACTAGCTGCCCGTATCATCTGACATAGTAAAATCTAAGAAAACGAGGCAGAGCAGAACCAAATCTACCAAAATTGTGAAAACATTACAAGAGTTCAAGACAGTAAGACAAGACAGTAAGAAATTGATATTGGTTACCACCTTCTCCTCCTAAGTGTCTCCTCCCCTATCACTTTTATAATATCTGTTGTGTTTTTGGGTCCTACTAACTCCTGTTTTTTTATACTAGTTTTCACCCATATGAGTTCAAACTCTTTTACCCACAAACATGATCTCCAGTTGCTGCCAAAGAACCTCAAGATTATCCTACTTTGTATCTGGGTAGCTTTCCATTGTATGAAAATGCCATATCTATCTGTTCTGCGGTTGCTGGGCTAATTACCCTTGCTTTTTTCTGGTCTTCCATCGCATGGAACGGTTGTTTTCTCCCTTTTGATTTTCAGTCTATGAATTTTCTTTGAAGTTAAATGTGCTTCTTATATGCAGTATATTAATGGATCTTTTTTTTTTTTTTTTTTTTTTTTTGCAGCACCGGGGATAGAACTCATGACCTTGCACTTGCCAGGCAGGCACTTAGGTCGCTGAGCTAGATCCCTGGCCCTTGTGGTTTTGAGATATTCAGACATTCAGGCACTATACCATTCAGACTGGCCTTGAGCTCACATTGTTGCCCAGGCTGGTCTCCAACTCACAAAGTGGATCTTGTTTCTTTATGTTTCTTTTTATTTCTGAATTGAGGCCATCTACGTTACTGGTTACAACCAGCATACATTGGTTTGTCTCTTCCGTGCTATTATTGTTGTCTTTCTGCTTTTCCTCTTCATTCAGTTGCCTGTCTTGTTTGGCAGTCCTCCTCTGCTACTGTTCCTGGAACCATGGTCATCTTTATCTGTCTCTAGAGTATCCTTCAACACTCTCTGTAAGGTTGGTTTGGTGGTCATGAATTCCTTCAGTTGTTCTTTATCATGGAAGTATCTTATTTTTCCATCCATTTTGAAAGATAGTTTTGCAGGGTACATCAATCTGGGTTGGAAGTTGTTCTCTTTCAGGATTTGAAATACTTCACTCCAAACTCTTCTTGACTTGAGGTTTGTGTTGAGAAGTCTGTTGTGATTCTGATGGGTTTTCCTTTATAGGTGATCTGCTTCTTTTCTCTAACAGCTTTTAATATTCTGTTCTTGTGCTGAATTTCTGGGATCTTGATTATTATATGTCTGGGTGTAGATTTACTTTGGTTATGACTAGTTGAGGTTCTATATGCCTCACTTATCCGTATACCAGATCCTTTTCCCATGTTTGGGAAGTTTTCCACTATTATTTCTGTAAATAGTGTTTTTATTTCATTTGTGTTGACCCCTGCTTCTTCATTAATGCCTATTACTCTTAAATTATTTATCATCATATCATCCTGCAGCCGTTGAATTGTTATTTTCTGATTCCTTGCTATTTTTAAAAAATCTTTCGTTTCATGATCGCTATCTGCAATCCTTTCTTCAAGGTCTGAAAGTCTATCTTCAGTCTCTTTCAAGTGTTTTTGCCAGCTTTTGATCAACTTTTTAATTTCTGGGGTATCTTTTTGAATCTGTTTCATGCATTGTAATTCCTTTCTATATTGTTCATTCAAGGTTTCCAACATTTTCTTATGCTCTTCTTTTTTAACTAAGTCTTCTTTAGATATGCTTAGGAATTCTTTCATTATGTTTTTCATTTCTTCTTTCATCTGAGATATTATTTCTGATCTGATTACTTTTACAGTGTCATGAAGTTGTTTCTTTATTTCCATTGTTATCCTCTCAGAGATTTCAGGTGTATGACTTCCATTTTCTTCCATGACTGTATCTCCAATATTTTCTCTCTGTGGGCTGAAGGTCTGAGATTGCCTTTTTCTCCTTCATCTTGTCATTCTCCTGGGTTCCTCCCAACAAGTTGGTTGTAGGGTACCAGGCACTTTCCCACAATGGCTGCCCCTCTAAGGTGTAGGGGAATGGGACAGACACCTGGGTTCCTCTGACCCCAGGATTAAAGGGAGATAGCAGAGTGTGAGGTGGGCTTCTGCAGACCTGCACAGCTACACTGGGGCTTTCCCAATGGCCAGGGGTGCCTGGTGGAGGGGCTGCTTTTCTCAGCCTACCTGCCTACCCTGAGACTCCCACTATGGTGGCAGGCACACAAAGGAGTGCTTGCCTGATTCTCCCAGTGGATGGTGGCTGCCCAAAGGAAACAAGGGCCTCCAATGGGAACCTGCAAGTGCACAGGACTTACCTGGCTGTGTGTCCCTGCTCCTGACTGGCTGCCAGGAAGCAAGCTCCTATTGTTGGTGGCTAGTGCGCAGCGATGGATCTGCTGGCTCTCTCTGTTCAAGCCACCTAGCCACAGGGAGTTTCTTCCCGTGACAGGGACAGGCGGGTGGAGGCGGATGGGATGATCTGGTTCTCTCTGGGCACTGCCTAGTCGCCTGTGTGTTAATTTTGTATTGTGCTACATTATTGATTTCAGTTATTAATCCAAAATGTCTTTTTTTGGTGGAATTTTTGAGTGTTCTATGTAGAGGATCATGCCATCTGTGAATAGGGTTAATTTGACATCTTCCTTTCCTGTACATATCCCTTTTATTTCTGTCTCTTGCCTGGTTGCTCTGGCTAACATTCTAGGTACTGTATTGAAAAGGAGTAATGATTGTGGATATGTATTCTGTTGTTGGGTGGAAAACTCTGATGATCAAGTCCATTTGTTCAAAGTTTTGCTTAAACTCTCATATTTCTTTGTTGATACTTTTTCTAGTTGGTCTATTTCTGACTTTGGGGTATTGAGATCTTTTCCTGTAATTGTGGTGATATTTATCTGATTATGACCAATCATGTTTGTTTTATGCATTTGAACATGCCAGTGTTTGGTGCATATACGTTTATAATTGTTACGTCTTCCTGTTGAATTGTTCCTTTAATCAATATGTAGTGACTTTATTTGCTTCTACTGATCAATTTTGACTTGAAGTGAACTTTGTCTGAAAATAGTCCTACTTGTTTTCAGTCCCCTGTTGTGTGGAATATTGTTTTGTATCCTTTCATTTTTAGGCTATGAATGTATTTTCAGATTAAATATATTTCATGTGTTCATCATACTGTTCAGTTCTGCCAATCTCAGTCTTTTGATTGAGGAAATGAGACCATTCACACTGAGAGTTATTACTGAAAGGTATTAATTAATTCTTACCATTGCATTGTTTTCTTGTTGTTGTTTGTCTTTTTCTTTTTCTCATTACCTTACTCACTCTGCCTGATATATTCATTCTATTACACACTTTGGCATTATTGTCTTTGATATTTCTTCCTAGGATATCCTTGAAAATTTTTGGAGTGCTGATTTGATGGTCACTAATTTCTTAAGGATGCTCTTTGTCATACATTATTTCTCCATCAATTTTGAATGATAGTTTTGCACGATATATCAGTCTGGGTTTGAAGCTGTTTTCATTTAGGCCTGAAACACTTCACTAGAAGCTCTCCTGGCCTTTAAGGTTTGTGTTGAGAAGTTTGCTATAATCCTAATGGTTTTACCTTTATAAGTTATTCATTGCTTTCCTCTAACAACTTTTAATACTCTTTTCTTGTATTGGACATAAGAGATTTTGATTATGAATTGAGACCATTAACATTGATGGCTATAACTGATATGTATTGACTTATTCTTGTCATATTATTTTCTTGTTGTTGGTGCCCTTTTTTTCTGCTCTGTTTACTTGTTTGCTTGCTTGATGGATTCCTTCTGTTGGGGTTCATGGAGTTGTAGTCATTGTTATCTCTTTCTAAAATGTCCTTCAGAACATTTTGGAGTGCTGGCTTGGTGTTCTTGAATTTCCTCAGGTGGTGATTGTTGTGAAAGTATCTCCTTTCTCCATCAATTTTGAAGGATAGTTTTGTGGGGTACATCAATCTTCACTGGAGGTTGTTTGCTTTTAGGGCTTGAAATAGTTCACTCCAAGCTCTCCTTGATTTGAGGGTTTGTGTTGTGAAGTCAGCTGTGATTCTGATGGGTTTTTCCTTTATACGTGATTTGTTTCTTTTCTCTAACAGCTTTTTTTTCTAAAGAAGCAAGAATTGTTTTTATTATTATTTTTTAAAGTTTATTGAAAATAGCAATTCAAAGTCTCTGCTTCTAGGGCTACCAACAGATCACTCATGAATACACGGCAGACTCAAAATGTCCACCTTCCCCCACTAAGTGCTATAGCTTTCTCCCATTATTGAGTCTTGTCCCATTGATGCTATCCAGAAGCTATGTGGAAGTGTATGAAGTACATGTGTAGGACATTTGCTCAAAGGGAAGTCACAAGTTTTGTGCCCCTTGTCACAATGACCCTAGATTCCTGTTGAGTGTGTTATAAACAGAAAAGTGATTCTTCAGGCCATGTGCTCTGAGCATACACCATCTAACAACTTTTAATATTCTATTCTTGTGTTGAATCTTGACTATGTGTTGCTGTAGATTTTTTTTTTTTTTTTGCGGCACCAGGAATTGAACTAATGACCTCGTGCTTGCCAGGCAGGCGCTTAGGCCACTGAGCTAGATCCCC
>RJWT010022656.1:0-17091 GCA_004365215.1 Cuniculus paca | reverse complement strand
CCAATATGAAACTATTATTTTTTAAAAATACTCTTACAAATAGCCCACTATCTGATCTGTCCTCCACACAGCCCTTAATCTGGTATTTAAACTTTTTGGAACCTACTAGAAGTCTGATCATGCTCTGATTTGCTCCCATCACCATTTGTCCTGATGTGGTTTCTATGAGAAAAACTCTTTCTATATGTGATTGTTCAGAGAACCACTGGAGACCAGGAGGACATCTTCATCCACAGGCCAGATAAGCCCGCAGGGAGGGAAAGTAATTCTGTTTCATTGCTGATTGATGAGGAACTGAGACTGAAGAAGCTTCCCTCTGATTGCTGGGCCCCCAAGGCAATGACCCCTTTGTGTGGGGGGTGGGGTGGGGGGGGGAAGCACTTAGATGAAACAGAAGTCAGATATTCAGCACAAAGAAAGACACAACACAGAAAAGAATGTTACTAAAGCACACCAAAGAAAGGTTTTACTCCTGCTGTTGAATACACTTTGGTTAAAACCTTGTGTTTTACTACTCCATGATTTGAACAGCACTGTGGGGTGTATTTATCACCCACTTTTCTTCTCTCAACCCCCATCTCTGCTGATAACTGGTAGAAACAGTGTCAGTGTTAGGAGCTTTTTTCAAACATTAGTTGCTATGAGTCAGAGAGCTTTTCTCCATAAATTTCAATTACAGAACATTTTCTCCTCTTATAAAGTAATCCACAGAAGATATGTTAAGTCTTGAGGTAACTCTATTGGATGCTTTTAAAAAGTTGGTTTTAATAAAGGAATTTAGTCAAGAAATAGTCACTCAGCACCCAATCTGGCTCAGCCGTCACTGGAGATACAAGAAGGCAACGTTCACTGAAGCACCCAGCATAGCAAGAAAAAGCAATGCGGTCAGGTGGGAAGGACAAAGACGGGAGAAAGTGCGGGTAGGGGGTGCGGGGCTAAAGAGGGAGGGGACACTGCTTAGAGAGGTCCGGGAAGAGATGGTGGGAGAAGGGATCTCACAAGACGCCTGCAGTGAGGTTTAAAGTAGAGAAGAAAGCTCAGCCAGTAGGGAGGGTCTGGGAGTGAATTTCGCAGGCTGCTGAACGGGAGTCAAGTTCTGAGCCCTGGTCTTGGCTCTGGGAGCTCCCTGCCCTGCGTGACCTGACCTTCCAGATGAGGGTAACAACGCTGGCCCTGTCTGTACCTGAAGTTCGAGTTTATGTTTAGAGAATATTTTGGGCTCTTCAGGCAAAAAACATTAGGAAAGCACAAGGTACAATTATGTTATTTTCCATGTTTTTTTTTCTCCTGTCTCTTTCAATTTGGGTTGTTATTTTATTAAAAACAAACAAACAGAGCCGGTGGCCTGTTTCTCCCTCTCCGTAAGCCAACTTGTCTGTCAGTTTACCCCTCTCATCTGTCAAGAGCAGTACTGAGATCATTCTCTGCACTGAGGGGTCAAAGGCAACACGAAACTACAAAGAAAATGTTCTTCCAATGAGGCAAACCACCCAGTCCTGCGATCCTTACTGGGCTTGGAATGCAAAGGTTAACCCTTCACAGCAGGGCTCCCTTACAGAACTTACTCTCCGGAGACCAAGTGAAGGAGGATGTCAGAGTCCTTGCTGCAGGAAAGACAGTTTGTAGGCAAAACTCTGGCAGAGACTGAACACACGTACTGTCAGGCGTTGCCTGCTTTTCCTAGGTCTGATGATTCAATTCGCCTCTTCCCACAGCACTCAGATTTTATTCTCACTTCCTTCTGTTTTCTTGTAGCTACAACAGATTATGATAAACCTGGAGAACACAGAATGAGGAAGAAAAACAATTAGGGAAATTTTAAGAACTGAAATGGAGAACGACAACAACAAATTTCAGTTTGAAGTTCAGTCTCTAAATACTTATCACAATGTTTTAAAAGATGCTTCTATCATGAAAAACACCAAATATATTTTTAAAACTTAAAAAAAATGGTTTATTCATTTTTATTTAGTTTGGTGCTTGGGATCAAACCCAGGGCTTTTTGCATGCCAAGTCCAGGCTGCGCCCCTGAGCTGCGCCCCTAGCCCGGAAAAGCAGTTTAATGAACCCCAGATGCCCATCACTGCCACTTTGACAGCTTTCAACCCAATGCTGATTTATCTCATCTGTGCCTGGACCCGACTGCCTATGCCGCCCTAAATTATTTTAAGCAATCCCCAGATATCACATCACATCATTGGTAACCAGGGGATTCTCAATACTCCTGGTGATTATGCTCCACAAAGTCATCACAAACACTGAATTAGCAGATGCTAACCCATTATTCCTAGGAAAAATATAAGATTAGGTTCCTAGAAGCCTCTGGCACATTGTATTGACTAATCACTACATCGCCTTGTTCACTGCGGGTTTCTGTTAAAAGACACCTGATTTAATGTGCAGGGTTTATGTATTAACATTGAACCCGTGGCCCGCAGCACCGTAACTCATGCCGAAGGAAAGCATATCTAACATGTCTTTTTTTTCCTCACTAAATGTATCAGTCTTGTACTTAGGAACGTTGGGTAGTGCTTCAGCAGGGACCAATTTAAGCAGAAAAGTTATTAACAAAAATGTGAAAAACATGACATTAAATAGAACACAGGAAGGACGCTTTTTACAGTTGGAGAAACGAACAACACCTTATTCAGTGTCAGCTGGGATGATGTACTTTAGACAACCCAAATTTTTTTTGCCACTCTCTACATATCTAAAAGCTTCATGAGTACTGATTTTAGGGGGATACAAATATATTTCAGTGAAAAGTAAAATTCGTAAATACAGTGCACAAGCTATGCAATCAAAGGTATTTTGACATGTATCTCATATCAAGATTGTCTTTTGAACAAAATCAGAGTATCATGTTTTTCCACGTAAGATTAGGATTAAAAAATTGGTATGAAATTTGCCTTTTTACCATGAATTCAGACACCTATGAAATGTCTACTGTATGCTTTAATGTTGGCTATGACTTGAGTTTGTTAAAGTTAGAACAGTGATTATATAAAGCCCTATACCAAATAAAGCAACTGCAAATCCACCAAGTTTTTAAATTCCTAATGTGTTTGCAGCGTGACATTTCATTCAATATTATTAATATTATGTGGAAAGGACTCTCATTCTTCACATTCTCAAGCAGTTGTTTGTTACTGTGCTCTTTGCTATCATGTTGCTGTCATTTGTGTTGCTGTATTAAAAAAACACTTAATGGAACTTTTTAGTTGCTGAATGTTTATTTGGCAAATGTCTATTTTTAACACAGCTGAGGTGCTGAATTATGGGCAATTTTTTTTTCTTTTTTCCTTTTGCAGCACTAGGGATTGAACCCTAGGCCTCACAAATGCTAGGCAAGGCCTCTTCCACTGAGCTGCACCCCCCACCCACTGATTCTATTTTTTAAAGGTAACAAAATACAAAAGTTCCAGCAGTATGATTGATCCCAAAGATTTATCTCCAAGCTGTCACTGAGCACTTTAAAATATGTAGAAAGTTTCTTATGCATATATATTTCAATATATATATGTAGGTCACTGTATACCTATGTCTACAGAGAGAGAGGTATTTTGCTGTTGTTGTTGTTGTTTGCAGAGCTGGATATGGAGCCCTGGATAGTGCACGTGCAAGGCAAGTGCTCCGCCCCGGAGCTGCGCCCCAGCCCTCTGCTGGCGGCCCTGATGGTGCTGCCCTCATGGCACACAGGCTCCTATGCTGAGGCTGTCTGAGCACGAATGGACAGACTTACTGTCTTAGCTACTTTCTCGTTGCTGAGACAAAATACCCAACACCCAAAGTTAAAGGAGGAAAGGTTTACTTTGTCTCACAGTTTGCCGAGGTTTCAGTTCATAATTGGCTACCTACGAGGCAGAGTGGCACATGGCAGGGGGACATCGCAGAAGAGAAACAGTTCATGATGGGCAGAAGGCAGGACGGCAGCCAAGCAGCCAAGGAGCAAGCGACAAGCAGCAAGTGACAAGTGACCATAGCAGCCCTCTTTCTGTCCCTTAAATTCTACCTATTCTAAGGGCTTGGCTTGCACACTCACACCCTTCATCCTAGCATTGCACTATGAATCAATCCCAGCCTCACAGCCTTAAACTCAGCATCACACACTTGAGATCCAGCCACCTCCGAAAAGTCCCACCTATGACAACGTGAGGCTTTGGGGGGACATCTAGAGACAGTCTGTAACACTTGCTCTGGAGCCACAAGAGATTCCTTTTCCAACACGTCATTGTCACTTGCACTTCAACGGCATCAGGAAACATTCATCCTTTTACTGATGAGTCAAATACATAACAAAAGTATTCACCCCTACACAGTGAAATTACAATCCTTAGCCTACACCCACAGTTGAGTGACTTTTGTTGCTGCTGTTGGTTTTAGTATGGAACGCTTCACAAATTTGCATGTCATCCTTGCACAGGGGCCATGCTAATCTTCTCAGTAGCCTTCCCATTTTAGCATATGTGCTGTCAAAGCGAGCACATATAAAAATATATAAAAAATACATATACTGTTTTACATAATTGCTTCTTGGCCTATTATCCTTTGATTATAGAAAAACTACACTGTGGACTGCAGTGTTAGAACAGGAAGCACTTTAGTGTCCTGGCCTCAAAAGGACTAGAGATTTATACCTTAAGCAATTCAGGATGTTCGTGTTCCTATGTGTGTAATCCAAAGCTAAAAAATGGATGCAGAAGTTGTTTAATGGTGTTTTCCCAACGTGAACAACAAATTCTTCACTGAGTCTTTCTGTGACATATTTAAAGGGAAATAATTCCAATTGACTCAGGACAACAAAACCTTGATTAAGTTCTTGCTCTTAACCTTTATCTTAAAAAAGTAAATGATAAACTATGTTGACATCAAGACAGTGTTTGTATATTCGCGTCTGTGTATTAAACAATAGTTAACTTACAGAATTATTTCTGGGATGTTACACAAATTTAAATTAATCTTGCATAGCTTTCCAAAATAACATATTATGAGATAAATAAAAGGACATCTTGTGGTGTGCAATTAAAACATATGCTATATAGCACTTAATGAGACAGACAGCATATTAATACATTCAGGTAGGTCTTTTTATAAAATTAGAGTTGAAGCCGGGGAAGACGAGCTGATTAATTCGGTGCTACCCCAGTAACTCCCTTTTCCATCATATTCAGTTCACTCCGTTCAATATTTAATCTCTCACAAATCCTTTTTCCCTCTGTAGCCACACTGATTGACTCTGTCCTTATGCAACCTCCATCTTTCTCCAAAAGCTTTATATTTAGCCGGTTTATCCTCCTTAATTCTGCCAAAACTATGCTTCTGATATAACAGGATTTGCCCTTAAGCTTTCCACAGCCTGCCACTGACCACAGCACAAAACGTAAAATCCTTACAGATTTTACAAACTGCCTTTAGATCTGCCCTACCTTTCCCGCTTCACCCTTTCGAGGATCCATCCCGTCAACCTGTAAACCTTCACGCTCACCTTACTCCTATGCACCTGTGTAACTTTATTTGTACTCTTTTGGGTCCCCTTCCACTCTATTTTGCTTGAAATAAAATTTACCCTTCTCTACTCTCAACCACTTGGTGACGAAACTCCTAACTTCCAGACCCCTTCGGCTCTGCCTTTCCTCTTGCCTCCTCTCCCGCAGCCGCACTGGTCCCCCCTCTCTTCCCAGGACTCCTCAAAATCCATTCTCTACCTCTGGGACTTTGTACTTTCTGTTTGTCCTACCTGGAATACTGGGTCCCCCAACTATTGTGACTGGCTTCTTCTTGTCATTTAAATTTCAGTTCAAATCTTACCTATGTAAGCCGATTCTTGAACATCTTGCTTTTATTTTCAACAGAAAGTCGGGAGGATAAAATAAGCAAGCTAGTGAAGAATAGAGACAAAAACCTGGAACGAAGACGTTTCCAGAAGAATGAAATGATAAAAATCTACAAAGCATTTGTTCAGTCTGAGAGCTCCCTGGGGGCTACACTAAAGCTTCAAACCCAACTGCCACGGATCGGAGGTGGAGAGCAGAGGTCAGGACAGTTAGCTGCATGGTCCCTAAATATCTGTCATCTTTACCACACAGAAAACGCCACAAGGACAGAGCCCAGCCTTCCAGTGTATTCACATTTACCAAAACTCATTTCCACTCTAGACACACAGTGGGGACCCTGCTCTCTAAAAGTACTAGACCAACAAATAAAAGAAAGAGTGAGGTTATGGGAGGAGAAAAAAGAGGGAAGGAAGACAAAGCGGAGGAAAGGAGAGATAGAGATCAAAGGGAGAAAAAGCAGCAGAAGGAAAGCCCCAGCAGTGGGCAGACAGGACTCAACTGTTTAGATTCGGACTGTGAGGCTCGAATTGGACCTGACTCCCCAGCCCCCAACCCGCTTGCCTGCAGAAGCACTATTCTCAGCAGAAAACTCATCGGCCAGCACAGAATGTTGTAAAGAAGATAAGATAGGGCAAGGAATTTTGCAGGTCCTGGGACATCTGGAGACATCTGGAGACACCCGAAAATTCGCAGCAGACACTTCAAGGACTTTGCCCACTGAGGTGCAAGACAACCAGAGAACTTTGACCACAGATGTTCATTAAAATCTTCCCGCCTAATGTCCCCTGCCTTCTTTCCATCCCTGTGAAAAGGGCACCTTCTCTTTGCTCAGTGCAGACGGCCCTACCACTCTCTACCTGCCTGTACCCAGGCACAATAAAATGTACGCCATGTCGCCTTCACACAGCCTGGTGATCTTGGCTGTCCTCCCTCCCGCCTCCCCTCGTATGTTACAGGGACATCTTGAGCATACTCATCTGGGGAAGCAACAGCAATTCAACAGTGAGTTTTAGGGAAGAGGAGGACATTTAGGAGGAGAAAACCCTAAATGAGGAGATAGAACCAGTAACCAAGAGAAGAATGACTTTTGTATCATTAATTCAATGGAAATCAGGTTTCAGTGAGAGAGAATGTGACCAAAAAGCCACAAATTATCCGTAAGGGTGATTGGAGATTATAATATCATTATCCTTTTCTTACTAATTGGCTTAATGCAATTATATAAAATAGCTATTTGTATCCAATTTTACATTCGTGATTGCCTCCTAACAACTCAGTTATAATTTGTAACTTTCATATGAATTTTCATATTTGTTACTACTTTAGTCATAAAAGGAATGAAGTAGAAATAGAACAAAGAATGGGAAACAAAAATTTTCATGTAAGATAATGACTGTACCTCATTTTTTAAAAAAAGTTCTGCTTTAACAGTAATAGAACCAATAAAGAGCAATGGAAGCAATAGGGAACTAATGTGTAAAAATTCCAGTATAAATCTCATGTAGTTTAGTAGTTTAACGATGTAAACTACTTTCTACCTCCAGAAGGGGAAAAAAAAAAAAACCACAAATAATCACTTCACTCTATTTCAGTGTTGTGCTAATATTGCCCAATTTCTTGTTTACCAAAATCAAACTGTTGTAGCATTTGTCCTGTTTGTCCTTACCTTAGGGACAAGCTTCTACTAATTTCTTCATGCTATTTTAGAACTTTATTCTGGCCTCAACCCCAAACTCAAAGAAACAACATGCAGTTTTGCCTAATTTGAATCTTATTTGATGCCAGTTATATGCTTCAAAGACTGGGTCCTAAATAAGACCTACCACCGGAGTCCTGATCTCTGTTTCCTAGGATACTGGTCAGATGTAATCTCCAAGAAAAGCATTTTGTAAGAGGACAGGGAGAGTCAGGGAGCTGACGTGGCTGGAGCACAGGCTGTAAATTAGGTTTTCTGATTCCTAGATTAGTTCCGTCCCCTCT
This sequence comes from Cuniculus paca, assembly GCA_004365215.1. Classification (NCBI taxonomy): domain Eukaryota; kingdom Metazoa; phylum Chordata; class Mammalia; order Rodentia; family Cuniculidae; genus Cuniculus; species Cuniculus paca. The sequence continues at coordinate 9,277 of RJWT010022656.1, read as the reverse complement.
TTCAGCGGGATGTGCTGATAAAGTATTTGCAAATACACAGAAGATCAACGTGTGTGGTGAATGCTTATATTTTGAGAATTTATCACAGCGAAAGATGCATTGCCATTAATTCCCCTCAAAATACTCCCCTCACTTTGGACCCACTTATCCCATTGTGCTTGCCACTTCTGCAGCAGTTCTGGAGTCCTCTTTCTTGAGTTTATGAGATGTGATTAAAGAGAAATGTGGTGCATGCTGCTATTGCCAAGCGCATCCAGCAGAAAGTCAGGTTCGTAACACTAATACGGCGGGTCCTCGTCCACCCAGTTCACCAGATCTAGCGCTGCGTGACTTCTGGCTCTGCCCCAAAGTCAAAATCACTATGAAAGGTAAACAGCTGGATCTATTCAGGACACTGAGGCAGCCACAACAGCACAACTAAAGACACAAAAGAGCACTTCCAGAACTGCCTCAAAAGTGGCACGGACTATTGGCTAAGTGTGTCTGAAGCGAGGGGGAATATTTTGATGGGGATTCACGGCAATGTATCTTTTACTGTAGTAAATTTTTTAAAAATATAAACATGCATGTACTTTTCAATCACATCTCCTATTATACATGGCTAAACTAATTGTGCAACTGAGGAATGAGAAGCCCCCTAGGATTCTCCTAAAACCAATTTTAATGCAACTTTTCTCAGTTCTTCAATTGTACCCTCACTCACCAATCCAGAAGACAGCTGTCTTGCTCATGGATAACCAGAGCCCCTGTCCCTACTTTACTCTGAGCCTATTTTTCAGGCTTGTTAATGTCTCCTGCCCTGAGGGTGGGCACTAAGAACAAAGATGACCTTTGCTTTGATCTTGCTAGGAAGTGTTGCTAGAGACTGGTTTCTAGACAGTTTGGAACAAATGGCGCCTTATGGTTCTGTGGCCTGTTTGTGAGTGGACTCTGGTCACATGAGCGATTGACAGTCTGTCAGGGGCCATAGCAGCCACTCCTCCAGCCCTCTGTTTGCAGACTGACTCACCCAGCTCTCTACTCCACCTCAGCACCTTTCAGCCCAAATCTGATCTTGTCCAAGCCCTGTGTGGATGCCAAGAAATCCAGGAAGGGGAAGCCTGCTCTGCAGAGCCCTCCTGGGTCTCTCACCCCCATCCTTCCTCCTCCCTCACCACAACTGACGTAGGATTTCGCACTTCAGGGTTTCTTCTGACCATCAAGAGATGGGAGCCACTGGATAAGTTTTGCACGGTTCATGCCACCCCCTGCGTAGCCCCAAATGTGGTCTCTCCTAGACCTTTTTCTCAAACTCTAAGAATCTTTGCAATTTCATTCCTTCTAACTCTTGCTTCTTTAAGTAACTGTCCAAGTTAGGTTGTTGTGGAAAAGACAAAGAAAAATGAGAATTTAATGCTCAGGAAAGCAGAATACCTGTGGCTCATTCCCGAGAAGAGTAGTACTAAAGACACTGGCAGGTGACACAACCCAGACCACCCTTTACCTATATTTTGGCACATAGAAGAAAACACAGACAACCCAACAATTCTCCCTTTAAATATCTTAATTTGTCCTTTACATTATCTTAATTTGTCCTTTACATTATCTCAATTCGTTGTGGTTCCCCTCAGTCTTCCTGAATTTCTCTGGGAAAACTATCCAGACTGTACTTTTAAAGGTCAAAATTTCCCCTCTTCAATCTTAATGTGTGCACCTTCATCTTTTCTTAAAAATCAATTTCCTCCACGCTGGCTTGATGCCCCTGCTCCAAATCGCCACTGTCAACGACACCTGTGCAAGTTTTCCAACAGTGAGGGGCCAGGGATTTAGCTCAGTGGTGTAAGCGCCTGCCTGCTAAGGGTGAGGTCGTGAGTTCAATCCCCAGTGCCACAAAAAAATAGTTTTCCAACAGTGAACGTACTTTGGAAGGTGCTGAGTGGCCCAGGAAGCTTGTCACAGCAGTGGTTCTTAAAACATGGACCCCACGGCAGCCACCGGGACTAGGACTCAGAGACAAGAATTCTGTGACCTCCCTCCAGACCAACTGAATCAGGACTTCCGGGAGGAAGGGCCTATAAATCTGTTTGCACAAGCCAGCCAGGTGATTCTGGTGAAGGTACTGGAGTAACCACCGCCCTCTCCTTCCGCAGGCTTGGCCAGTCGCAATCAGCTGTGGAGCCCTAGGAAGAATCTAGATGGAACCAAGCTTGGGCCTACCCCCGAAATTCAGTTTCTGTTGGACTATGGGCAGACCCAGAGTTTCTAGGTGATTTTAGTGTCCAACCAAGGTGCTAAAACATTGCACTACCCTCAAATTATAACTACAAGGGAAACATTTTTTCTATAGGGAAGGGTTTGGATGAGGAGAGGTAGACATTAGTTTTCCTAGTTTGAAATATTTAGGTAGCGTTATAATGTACTTGTAAATTGTTCATTAACATATGAACACAGACTCAATTTTTTTTAAACCTGCTTCATTAAGTGCATAATAGAATTTCAGAGCGGGGCATGTAGTGGAACTGCTGAAAGTCAGCCGAACTATTCCCAGCCCCGTGGACACCCAGGCTGGCAGCAGGGTCCCTGTGGTGGGCTCACTGATGGCTGGTGTGGTGCTGCCCCCTTATCACGTTTAGCCGCTTTATGTTGGTGCCCTGGACCACTGGCCTCCATCACTCGCCTCTCCACTCCCTGTCCTTTGCAACGCCCTACAATTCTGCTAACATCCTTGGACAAAGGCATCATTTTATTCAGGTTTTATTAATAGTAGCAAATGTTAGAGACTCTGTTGACTGGACCCTGCTGGGGAGAAAAGTTCGACATGGGGTGTGGATTTCAGCGTTACCATCGCCTCATCAGACCGCATTTCTACTTTCTTTTCATGAGAACCAAAATAGACAATGGAAAAAAACCCCGGTTACAGTTTTCCAAATGGAAAGAAAACATGGCTTTGGGGTTTAAACTAGTGAAGTTTATGTTTAGATTAAATAAACAGTCACACAAATGTCTCTTTTGTGGCTTAATCGGCCTCCATTTACTGCCAGCTGATTTGATTTAAAAAGTCCATTTCCACTTAAGTAACCATCTAACATATAGTTATAAGCATCTTTTAAGAAAATTAAGGGTTAACTGATGTATTCGAGTTTCAGTATTTTGATCTTGGTTGCATAAATTACCTTGATTTTTCTCCTAATCATAAAGTTAACCCAAGATCCAGTGATCTGATTTCCCCAGGAAAAAGTGTCAAGCTGTGATGTAGGGAAAAATCCCAAAGTCATGCGGTATTTACAAGGACCTCGAGGGCCTGCTTGTCCCCACCACCAGTGACAAGGGAACAGTCTTCAGACCTGTTCAGGCACGGCAAGGGAGCATAAAAGACACAGCAAGGCCTGTCGTTGTCCTCTAAGGGAAAGCGCGTCTACTCCTGGTGCCTGTGATGTTCTAAACTATTCTGGAAAGGGATCCCCACTGCAAGAAATTGCCTGCTGGGAATTCGGTACCATCTTAAATCTTGCTTTAGGAGTTACCTGCAAAACTCAAAGGAAACAAAACTTGAAAAACTATAATGGTAATTTGAGGACTGGCCTGTGTCAAACACATCGCGTTATAGTCCCTGAAATGTGGGTGTCGCTAACTCAACACTGTCTTTAGATATGTAGTGGAGAGCTCAGAAAGGTGGGTCTTGAACCTTCCCCTCACAAGCTACTGGTGTCAGGAGCCTGACAGGAGCTTGGGAGGAAGTAGACGGATTTGCATGGAGGAGATCCCAACGCTCCTGAGATTCCAAGAAATTGGCACCTATCAGAGGACCTAGAAGATTTCACCGAAGGCTCACTGGCAGGAAAACAAAAAGCCCATGAAATAGAAACATGCACTGTCGTGACAGAGAAACCAGACAAGGAGTGTGACCCAAGGGAGACAGAGCTTCTGGACCCAGGTGGCGGCAGATTCCAGCCCTTGACATGGCCCAGACAAGTAACATTTGTGGGCGCCTTCTCGGCTGAGGGGCACCCACACGCCCTCACGCAAGGACGAACAGGCGGCGTTAGCACAGAGGTCTGCATTAGAGCTGCTAAGAGCACCGTGGCAGGACGCTTAGCCCTAGAGCACCTTCTGAGGTGTGACCTAAGGGCCTGAAAACTCTAAGCTCCCCACTTCCAAGGTCCTGTTGGAGTCTGCCTCTGGCATGGGAAGGCAGAGGCCTGCTGCCATTTCCAGAGGAGGAGGTGGAGGTCCCGTCCCACACCTACTCATGTGGGGAGTCCAGCAGCCCCCAGACTGACCCTTCAGACTGGAGTAAACATGGGGACCCATTGTTTTGAGAGGCAAATTGAGAGCTCGATCTAGTTAGCTGTCTAGTAACAGGAGACCCTGTTAAGCAATATATTTTGTTCGGTTTTTCAAATGGGCCAAATGTATACAGGAACCTCAAAGATGGAATGCTCTTCTGCTCGCCTTTTGAATCATTGTTACGAGTAAAATTATAGCTCTGAGGAGCAGAACGGTGAAAATGGAAATTCAGAATACCACAGGCTCGGTAAGTGTCTCTGTTGAAAATGGATGATAATATTATCCCCGCCAGAACAAGAGACATGAACTGCAGCCTTAGTCCTTCCTTCACCATTTTCTGATTAATTGATACATTAATCAGATACATGGAGCTGAAGTTAAAACTAGATGGCTCATGCTTCAAAATTACATGGCTACATTGTCATGCCAGTGTTAGCAGAACATTAAGTGTAGGTAGCAGAATGCAGAGGCTGCAGCACTCGAGTTGATCTTAACAGATGTGTGAACTAACTGGTTTAGGAAAGGCTAGAATTACTGCACTCAGAGACAGCAAGAGTTAATACCCTGCCACTTTCATCACAGAGAACTTAATATATTTGGTGCCCCCAAAAAGATGCTTAAAATATCAGTAACATATTGCTTTAGAAACATAAAACCTACAGATCGTAGTTCATAACTTGAAAAACAGAAAGTGTAGACAATGAAAACTCATAAAAGTAGGTAACACCTTTTAAACTTTTACCAATGTCCCAGCAATGCATTCAGCATTTTCTCTAAACCGTCTTCTTGTTTAGTTGGCCTGTTAGGCAGGTAATGCTCCTCCTTTAGAGATAAGAAAGCTGACACTGTACAGACTTGATGTTGGATTTATGACAAGCTCCAGATTTCAACCTCCTGACTATGAAGAAATGATAAAGACTTGTCTTTATTACTCTCTCCAAAGATAATGAGTGTATTTAGATCCTCAGAAATGCTATCGCCAAAGCACATGTATATAGCATTGATACTGTTTCTCAGCACAAGCTGTAAAAGTGAATGCTAGCTCTCAGGACTTTCTACTTTTTGCTCTGTGTGTGTATGTGTGTGTGTGTGTGTGTGTGTGTGTGTGTGTGTTCTTTTACTTTTGGTTCAAGATTTTTGATGGCTTTAATACATTTTCCTCTCTGCATCTTTCCCAAATCTTATGCGAACTGCCAAATACAATTTTTTATTCAAACATTTGGCGAAATACAAATGGGAACCAGAAAAAAAAAGTGTTGATGGTGGAACATTTTTTAACTTCAGATTCTTTAATGGAACTGGGTTCATTATACATACAATTTTGGATATTGCTTCATTCATTTACATTCTATCATAAGCATTTCTTTATTAAATACTCTTCAAAGACATGCAATAGTTGAAACTTTCCTATCAAGTGGATAAATCGCAGGTCTTTTTACCAATCCTTTCTGATAAAGCTACATTTAACATGTACAGGTTAAGTTTTTACTTTAGCCCTTGAAATCTAGAAACCAATCAGTGATACCTCTCTGAACTCTTACCTAAAAGCTATTGCAATCAGTAAATTACCCAACATGTCACACTTGATCAGTTTTTACCGTATTAGCAGTGATTACACGTTTCTCAGGTTTCATAGGGAAATCAAATAATTGACCACAGCTGGCAATATTTTATTTTACATGGAACAGCACAGCTGGAGGCATTTCAGCCTAACCTTGAACAGGGCTTTAATTGACTGCAAACATTTAGGGACAATGTCTTGTGCTGGCTGATTTTCTTTCCTTTGCTAACCTTTCATTTTTTGTCTGAATATTTTCAGAAGTATTCGTAGAAGTTACACAGCTTTAGGCCCAAGGGGAAACCAGGAACTTGTAGCTTTGTTTCAACAATGAAAAATGAACCCCAATCATGCAAGATATAACATAGGAGTTTTCTACTTGGTGATGCTTTCAAACTCATTTTCAAAACACAACTTTTTAGCTGCTTCAAATCATTAAGCAAGAACTATACCTTCGGAGAACATGTTTGGACTACCAGTAATTTTTGTCATAGGATTTGTACAAGCAAGAATGAAATTAGAATGAGTTGAGCAAAAGAGAAATAAAAAACTTTTTCTAAGTTTCTAACTGCCCTCTAACTGGCAGTCACTATATTTTATCTGAATCAATAGATTGAACACAGAAGCGTTCTGAATCGTGTGTGCGAGAGATGCGTCTTCCTTAGTATTATATTCGTTCGTGCTGCAGCAATGTTAATGGGTATTGTCAGTAAGTTTGGTTTTAGAAAGAAACATCAAATCCATTCAACTGGCACGATCTGCAGAATTTGAATTACCATGCTGAATGATTTAGACTTTAATTTTCCTAAGAACGATTAGTTTTCACTGGGAGATGTAAAATAAATAAATAAGGCCAGAGGAAACATTTTCTAAGACATATCCTTGACTTACTAAAAATAGGTACAGTCCAATCTTATTAAGCTGCTTTTTACTTGACAGAACAAAGGGTGCTTCTGTCTACGGAAAAGGCACTTAAGGCTGACAGTTGAAATAACAAAAATAATCCTTTAAAATTTAAATAACGACAATATGTCATTCCCTAATTTTAAAAATATAATTAAGGGCCAACTGGAATCAGCTGGGTGAGAATATGTTCCCTTCTCATAAATAACTGTAGGTACACATATACTTCCCATAAATCCCAGCCTTCCATAAAATAAGGTTAATCATAAAACTTTGATGAAACAGCATGGTAAGATTTGTGTCTATCTTCAAGTCCATAACAAAGAAGAATTGTAAATTGTTTGCAATTTTCAAATGTCAGCTTAACACATACTCATAAAATTCACTCCTTTAACATAAAAAAATTCACTCCTTTTAAGTATAGAAATAAAATGTGTGTTTTTACCACACGACAGGTAGCCTCCTGACTTTCTAAATAAATAAATGGATAAATAAAATGTGAACTTAAAATGTCTTTTTGTGGGGAGGGACTTTTAAGTTTCACTATGCTTAGCAAACTTCAAGCTTTCTCACTTTGGTATTTTCAAGATCTTACTCCCTTAAGCAAACACAGACTGGCATCGTGGAATGTGCCTGCAGTTTCTCTGGGTCACATCTCATGGCCTTTCCTGAATTAACACAGACCCTGTTGTGACACGCACTGTACCTCGGGGGTCAGCACTAGGATATAAGACTTCCCCTGGGCACCTTATCCTGTGAACTGTGTCAGTAACTCCTAACATTGATTTGCAGACACTCAGAATGATTAATAATTATTGATTGATTGATTGATCTTTTTGAGACAGGGTCTTGCTATGCAGTTCAGGCTGGCCTTAGGCTCACTTTGTAGCCCAGGTTAGTCTCATGCAACAATCCTCCTGCCTCAGCCTCCCGAGTGCTGGGATTACAGGAGTGGGCCACCACACCCGGCTTGATTAATAATTTTTTAAATGTAAAGTATGTGTCAAAATTGTAAGCAATTTAAAAACTACTAAGTTTATGTGACCAATGCACATGGAGCTGCCAGTAAATGCAGCCTTTGTTTTATTTATTTTTTTAACCCAGCCTAGAGGCCTGAAGTCCTTGCTTTCCACGGTGTTGTGTTGGCAAAGTGTCTTTTGTGCTATCACATGTGGGAATTCAGTAACCTTTTCAGCACGACAATTAAAAAAGCGCTGTGTATTCACTCGGTGGACATTCTTACCATTAACAGTGGGCCAGGACCGGGAAGTTATTAGACTGTTCCTATCTGGCTCATTGTGTTTCCGCCTTGGTGAAATAAGCTCGTGGCAAAGGTTCTCATGCTCAAGGCTAGACACCAGTTTACAGGGCAAAAGGCAAGAGGGCCATTTAACTTTCTGCTAAGTGCTTTTCCATTAATTGGGCCACACATTCTTACAAGCACCATTGCACACAGTTTGGCCCTGAAAAGATTTGCAAGCGTTTTTTGTGTGCCTTTTGTTAGCTTGGACATACAGCTTACCCTTGATTTAGCAGAATGCAGTTACTCAAGACCTTTCTTAATTGCCTTTCAGGCAGAGTCAGGAGAAACAGCAGGCAGCCTTAGAGCGAGGTTTTGTGACCTGAAATGGTAGCTTAAAGCGCCTCCTTTCCTGTGTTTATTGTTGACAGTTCAATTAGCATGCCAAAGCAGTGTGTGCTGCAGGAGGCCGGGTCAACCAGGCTGCACATGCAACTAATTTTATTAACAGAGGAGAAAAATTAGCTATGATGGCTTTATCTTAAGCATTTACTAAAGAACAGGACAGACAGGAGAAATCTAGCAGGTTTCCCCAAGTGTAAATGCACCTTGTGAAAGTCTCAAATGTTAGGCACTTTTCTTCCATGGGTGGTTGATGGAAAGTTATTTATTTTCTCTTGAAACCTTAACAAATGTCACACTTGGCAACAGTGAGCGGAGGACTTCATATTCATTAAAAGTTTTCTTTCAGTGAAAAGTGATTTCTTTTAACTGAAAAGAGAGCAAACAGAACCAGGGTCCTATAAGGTTATTTATGGCCAATGAATGCGACTAACACTAGTGTTTTGGGTAGGCACCGCATACTGAATGGTTTAGTTACTTCACAAGGAACTGGTGAGACAGCCTAAATGATGCAGTTATAGGAAGTAAACTGAGGCACTAGAGGGGCCGGCAGGAGAAGTTGCTGGAGTGGAACCCAGCTGTGTGAGCAGATTCTGGAGCAGCTCCCAAGCAGAAGAGCCATGCCCTGCTGGGGCAGCTGCTCTCTCTTGTCCCCTGGTCCCCTGGGGTGCCTGTTAAGAGCTTAGCAGGCAGGGCTCATTCTCAAGGAGTCTGCCACAAAATTGGCTACAAAAGCCATGTGACTGTCAGACCTGTGACTCATCTTCTAGCATCTGGGATAGAATCGCGTCCACACTTGGCGTGGTTGACTTCGCAGGTGCTAGCATTTACTTTTTAATGACTTGGATCTGACTTTGGATCTGATGCAGTTAGAGGACAGCTACGGAAGGTCTGAGTTGGAGGCAGAG